>WEIT01041061.1:966-22554 GCA_013389985.1 Dryoscopus gambensis
TGGAGTTTAGCTCCCCCAGCTCAGGTAGTTTGGTTCCTGCCCCAGTCCTCCCGCCATGTGAATGAGATTAAGGCAATACCTCAGGCTTCAGTACTCTGCTGTTTAAAACTGGAGAGATTGGGCTGCTACTTAAAGGTTCCCTCACTGAGTAACTGCCCCGTAGCTCTGCTGGGAAAAGGTGATGTACTGGGGTGAATAGTCCTCCAATCCTAATGTTTGTACCTGCCAACTTTGCTGGAGAGGTTGAGATCATCAGTAGGGAAGGAGATCTCTGCAACTAGAGAATTAAGGGGAGGACCTTCGCTGCCTTCAGATGAAGTGCCTCATGTCAATACTTGTGAGTAAAATTTTAGTATCTAGGTTTACTTTTCAGGAGTGAGGTTGGTGTTTGAAAGCCTAATCCTTCCTGAAAAGTCCACTGGACTTTAGTTCTGATGTGTCTAAACTGATTTAAAATCCCCAAACCAGCATCCAAGAGTTTACAAGTCAGTGCTCCTTTAGCAGCATTTCTTTATAACAGTCACTGTGTAAATTCACATGTACAACAGGGGTAGCAGTAATACTGTGTTTCCAACCAGGAAAATAAAGGACCATTGATAAAATTTAATACGTTAAATCTATGTTAAGATTTTTCAGCTACGTTTACTACATACTGTTAGAAGTTGCTGGAGTTTGAATTTTCCTAAGAAATATTTTTAACTCTCTGAAATACAGTGTAGAGTTGATGCAAAAGCCTATTAATAGCCCTTTTTTGAGATGTGGAAGGTGGAGAACTTCTGTGAGAGGGGTATTTTTACTATTAAATTATTTTAGTATGTTTGCTCTATTTGTAACTATGATATTAACAGCATGTGCCAGCGTAGCTTCGTTTCTATCCTGAATAGACTGGCTGTACAGTACACAATAAACTACTCAATTATGCAGTTACAAAAGAATATATTTTCCTTGATTAGGTTTTTTTTTTTTTTTTGCATTATAGTATATTATAATGAATTCCTCAATGGTCTCTTGTGTATTCAGGTATATTAAAGTAACAGTTTTCCATCCTTTGGAAAGCATGTGATCATGTAAATTAATAATAAATCATACTAATGATTTTTAAAACCAAGATAGCAGACTTGGGTGGTAAGTCATGACGAAAGCAAAACCAGAAGCTTAACGTGTAGTGGAAACTACTTTGTAATTCAATTTGATGGGTGTCTGTAGGTGAATATATAAACTGATAAAGAAAGAGCAGTCTATAATTTAATTACTGATAAGTGCACAACCTCTGTGGACTTGACTGGTAGGACCTCATTCTGAAATCAACAGAATATTGAATTTTATTTCAATTATTTTGTTTGTTAGGAGCTTTTTGTTTCTTCTGTGTCAAGTGCTTACCCAAAAATCTGATCACCATGTCATGGTAAACGCCGTATTTTTTGGTTTTCTTAGTTCTGTAACCTTCAGTGTAAATCAAGTAGCACTAGGGAAGCACAGAGGAATAGAGCAGGGCCAGGTTCAGTGACTAAAGCTGAAGTGCATTTTCCTGGGTTTTTAAAGCACACACCTGCAGTTGCTTGCTAGGAATTATGTAGCAGGGACTAAGCTTCATTTCTAATTGTATTTCTCTTTTTAAAGAAATTAAGCACTTAATAACATCTATCTTCATCAAAACATGAAAGGGAGCTAGCTGCTGCTAAAGTCGTAGTACCTCAGGTGAGAAGAGAAGAAGAAAGAATTGGGAAGGATGAAGGGATGCACAGGAATTGAAGACAATAAGTAACATTATATGTTCTTTTGAATTATTTATACTTAGAATAAGTAAACAGAATGGTTGTAATAAGGTTGTTTTATACTTTTCTGTTTCCAAAATCAGTGTAGCACAGACTGAGGGAAATAAGATAAAATCTGTATTTCATATGTACTTTACTTGGTTAGGGCCTAATGTGGGCTCATTGAAATAAGAAAGAATTTTGCCATTTATTTCAGCAGGGTTTTCACAGCTCCTGATGTGAAAGCAGAAAGAACTGTGAATATACTGCATTTTTAAGGTACAAAACAAATAAACTGAAGTCTGCTAGCCAAAAATCTATTTGAAGTTAGAGAAACTGTTGACAAGTGCAAACATTAGATGTAGCATCACATGGCACCTTCTAATATAAATAGTAGTTTAAGTTTTTCAACAGACTGCTTTCCTCTAACAGTTGGCTGAAAGATATGTCTAATAGTTAATGGGAACCTCTTACAATTAAAAAAAGGGAAAAGGGGTAGTTTACTCATATGATCTGACTCTTTTTATGCTTAGTGGCACTCACCTGCATCATGGCACCAAGGACAATGCAGATGGTCCTGTGATTAGACTGAAATGAGAACTTCCATCAGCTGCAAGGAAGGCAGCTTTAAGTCTACACTATTGTTATTATCCTACCCTTTGGATTTGGATTCCAGCATTGTCTTGAATGTAAAGAATGAATGTTATTGAAGGGTTTGGATTATGTGACCCTGAGGTTCTTTGCATGGATGTTGTTTCTACTAATACAATAAGTAGATTAGCTGTACAATTCTGATTACTTTTTCCCCCTTCTCTTGAACTGCACATTTTTCTAACAAGTCTTTTTGAGTACAACTTGGCAAAATATTTTTTCCCAAAAAGCTCTACAGTGGTCTTACCCATAGTGGGTATATTCTGTTGTTCGGCGCTGGTACTGCTGACAGTCCCCTGCAGGGGGTCTGCCGCTCTGAGATGGGCTGTGATGAATTCCGCTACAAAGTTCATGGAACAGTAGCAAGCTTAATTCATTGCAATATTGTTGTAGCCTTATGGCAGCTCTCTGTCTTCCTACAGTGATTATTCCTTGGAAAGAAAATTCTTAGGCTCCTGGTCTTCTGTCAGAATGCTTCTGGCTTTTGCTGGCTATCACAAGGCCCTCAGTCTTTCCAGTGAGTGAGTCACAAAAAAGATAAGGCAGAACCTGATGTTCCTTGTCTTTTCGTGCAGACAGGAATGGTGTGACATGTTGTTTAAAAAACTGTCAGCAGCTGACACCACCTAGAACAAAAGTCCTGTCATCATTAACACTACTGAGATAGAATTTGATTTAGCAATATTGAGACAGGTCTGTAAGAGGTTCTTATTTCACACTGCATCCAAATTAAGGGTTAAGCTGCAAATGGACACTTCTTGTGCTTCGAAGCATCCAGCGTAGTGACCCACATTTTGTAGAGCTTATCCATTTTCTTACAGATGCAGACTTGCTAACTCTTGAGGAGTACTTTGTTTGCTTTTCAGATCAAGTGAAATTATTTGTATACAAAACCATGTCCCTTCTTGTCAATTTCTCCAGGAACAGATTTTCTCTGTTCATATTTTTCATCATTTTGTAACTATTTTAACAGAAGTGTCTTCAAATAAGTATGCAGGATTAAAAGCAATTGAAGTTTGCATTTTAATCATGGTTATTCCATTACCTTGAACTCAGAAAAAATATTTGCCCTCTATTGCAATTATAGCTAAGGTAGGTGTCCCTTTCTTGGGGAAATACAAACCTGCTATACTCCTGGTGGGAATGGCATTTTAGCATCTCCAAATAAATATTTGTGACAGCCAATTATTTCAACTGGATGTGAATAATTCAGATACAGCAATAAAAGGATTATGCTAATTTTAAATATGATTGGTTGAAATAAATTTGATGTGACATAGTTTTTAACAGTAATTCCATAAAGGTTGTTCTTCTCAATAATGTTTAATAGTGGCATTTCTAGGTGCATATGCGGGCAAGAGAGAAATAAAATAGAAATTATAGCAAAGCAACTACAGATCTGAAGTGGTTCTTAAAATCATTGTTACTATAATGAGATCAAGAGGAGGAAGATAAAATATGTTTGTGAAATTTTGTGTAAGGTAACGTATGAAGGTGCATTGAAGCTAAAGACCAAGGGTGATCACTTTTAATTGTATACAGAGCAATTAAACTAAAAAAAAATGAGAAGAGGGGGAAAATAGAAGAGGAACAAAACCTCCTTTCTTAGGATGAGAATCCAGTGATGTTTATCGAAGTTTCTCTCACTCCCCTTAATATCAAGCAATAAAGTCTCAGGAATAATTTTTAATGCAGTTTGCAGTTTTCTTATGAAAAAGACTCTCAGGCTTTGCATAGCAGCTGTTCTGTGCTTTTTTCCCCCCTGCATACTGCTTTTGAAAAAATACAAATAAATATGGATGTCATCTTCATTTCTTTTACATTTAAGCCAAAACAGAGGTTCAGATTTCTGGATTTTTTTTCCCGTTTATGTAAATGCATGGATATGCATGCAATAATGGTTTTTTAGACATCATGTTCTGAAGCACCTGCCTTTGAACATTTCTGGCCTTCGGTGAACAGGGGCGAGAAAGCAATTTAGCCTCTGCAGGTTTACGCAGACATAGGTGTATTTTTAGGTTGTTTCACAATGAGTAACACGCTCGCAGCCGTTCGCTGGGTGGGGACTGGAACCCGCGGGCTGGCGGTGAATGGACGGAGACAAACGCTCGCAGGAATCACGGGCTGCGGTGCGTGTGCTGCTGCTGCTGCTGCTGCTGCTGCTGCTGCTGCTGCCCCCGGCGGCTCCGAGCCGCGCCGCTGGAGCCCCGGCTCCTCGGGAATGCTGGGAATGTTGAGTCAGGGACTGGCAACCCAGACAGCCGGGCTCGCAGCTGACTGAGGGAGACTCGCTGAGGGACAGAAAGGCGAGGGACAGGGGCGCACGAGCCTCCCCCGACTGCAGCAGGTTCCTTCCCTTCACCCCCTCGCAGGTATTCCGCGGCTCCGGCTCTCCCTGCTGCCTCCTTCCTCCGCGCAAATGGGATGTCAGCTAAACGTGATGTTGTAAAATCCATGTGAGGACGAAAGGCAGATGCAATGATTTGAAAGGTGAGAAGCTTAAGCAAGAATATGGGTGGGATACATGACTGTAAATTTATTGTGATTAAGGAAATTAATCCTGTATATTGCTTTTTACAGCTATCTGGTAGCCGAATCTGGAGATGAATTTGCAGAATAGGCTTTTTATATTGCTTTGGAAATACATTGTAATAAATGGGACCAAGTGCACATCTTATTCTGGTAACAGAGTGCCTCTCCCTACAGAATCGTCAACCAGAACCTCTCTTGCAATTTCTATTAAAAGCAGCCATAAGACTCTCATTTTTTATTTCTTTTTGTGCCTAGTGTTTAAAAATATTACAGTTGTTGTTAAAGTTTTCGAGAATAGAACTGATGAGCTTTGGAAATTCTTAGCTTTATACCTAAATAATGGATACTGTTTGGTGTTTTAAAAACCCTGTCAGGAAAAAGGTGAGAGATTTCTGTTCCCTTCTAGAGGCTGGCAAAAGGAAACAGAAGCTAATAGGATATTATTTCTCAGTTATATAATTAATGAATACTTACTGGGGTCCCTCATTTACGATGCTGTGTTTTTAATTTTTTTTTTTTTAAGGAAAGATCATTTTAGGCTGGACAAGTGATGGATGTGATGCATGTGATAAAATCCACGCCTGTGTTCACCAAAGATACATACATATATTTCTGGGAGCACTATAATAGTAATTTGATGGAGAAGGATTTTTTTTTTTTTAATTAGTGTGTGATTGATTTCTAGGCGGCTACCTGCTAAGCCTTGTGATGGATGGATGGGAATCTACTCCCTTAGCGGCGAATTGCTCTTTCTCTGGTGATGGACACGCCGGCCGACCACTGGCATTGGCAGATACAAGCTCGTTGCACGCGAGCGCGGCCAATAAGTGCAGCCAAGGGGAGGGAAAATCCTACTTGTCAGGGTTAGTTTTCTGGTCGGCTTTCTGAATCGGTGGTTTCACTTACCTATTTGTCCGTTCGGGATTTGTTTTTATTTCCATTCCGTGCCCCCAGCCCCACGTGCGTGTCCAGGGCGGCCGCCTCGAACGCGGCCCCTTCTCGGCGGCCGCGCTGGGCACAGGCCCCGCTTCGGCTCCCCCTCCTCGGAGGGCGGGGAAGGGAGGGAGGTTCCCCTCCATCAAGTCGCTTCGCCCCTAGCACTTCATTTCCCTGTGGCCAAGCAGAGGATGGAGCAGATGCCCCGTGTCTGCCCCGCCGCCCTGCCCTGAGGGGAGATGCTGGAGATGCGCTGCCGCCCTCCTCCCTTCCTCCCTCCCTCCCTCCCCTGGCAATCGCAGAGCTCCACAGCCTCGATCGGGGGCGCAGGGAGAGCCCTCCTGCGGCCCTTTCCCAGCCCCAGGGGCGTCGGGGACTGTCCTCCCGGCCTCCCTGCTCGGCAGCCAGGGCTCAGGAAGCCCGGCCGCTTTCCCGGCCCGGCTCCCCGCGGGCGGCTGTGTCAGCGCTGCACGTCCCCGCGGGGACCCCAAAGAAATCTCTCTGCCGGGGGTTTTCCTTGGACTCTCCCCATGGAAAAGCGGGGCATGGCGAACGCTCCCACAGCGCAGGTGAAGGAAACACCAGCCATAAAACCCCACCAGCAGCAAAGCGAGCGAAGCTCCCTCAGCCGCAATCCCCTCACAGTCGCGTCTGCTGGAGCAGTGCCTTCCCCGTTCGTTCGTTCCTTTCCCCGAGTACGGGGAGGAAAAGGGCCCCCCCCCTTTTTTTTTTAAGGGTCTGATTCTGCACACGCGGAGTGTGTAACGGTAAATCCAGTTTCCTTAAGGAATATGTTTCCGTGGGAAAAGCTTTGTTAGTTTGTTGATGGAAGAAACTTAACAGTCCAAGCCTTGGCTTCGTGGGTGGCTGTGTTAAGGGCTGTGTGTGAAAGTAACTCCACATCTCCTCAGTGCCTTAAAAGAAGCATTTTCACTACTGTTACTTCTGTTTGAAAGCTCTGTGTAAAATGGCTTTCAAAGGCATCAAGGTGAATTAGCATTTTCACTTTTCCTAAGAGGAATCTGAGAAGAAGGAGAGGTTTTCTGTCTAATGAGTGAAGGGAACATAATTTCTTCTTCCAAAGGCTTTTTGAGATAAGGGCAGTCCCTGGGGTTTATGGTTGTCCAGCTCAGGTTGAAACGACATGTTTGAACTATGGAGGAACCCCATGCTGTGTTTTATGAGCACACCCAGGGTGGAGTAGAACTGAGAAATTTCTTGTTTAGTGTTTGGGTGCCTCATTATACACATTATCCTCTGTCTTGTGGTTTGGCAGCGTTTGGAGGAGACCCATCTTACCACCTCTTATCCTGTGGGTGGTCCTTCAACTCCTCTAATCTGCTGCTAGTCAAATTCTGGTGATGGTAGTGTGAGATCCACTGTCCATGCCGGTCCCTCCTGCTGTTCCTTGCCGGCTCTGAAGGCTGCAGAAAGGTGTGGGCCATATTCTCAGCAGCCAAATACCAAAAGAACACATTCAACCATTTTAGAATGTCAAATATCTGTGATACTTAGAGAATTAAATATTCAGCATGTATGTTTTTGTATAAGCGTGCTCAAGGTGATATTTTTTCTTTTCCTTTAGAAAGATGATTCTTACTGACCTTTGAAGGATGACTAAGAAAAAAGAGTGGGTTGTTCACCCCTCAAAGAGGGTGAGGCAACCAGCCTGTGTATCACTTCCAAAGACAACATATGTTCTCCCACCTGTATCTCTTTGGGTGTTTATTATATTTTTATCCACTATGATGCATTTGTTATCATCTGTTTAATTTAGTTTTTAGTGCCTGGGATAAATATATGGAGAATCTTAGGTAAATCCACCTAGGAAATATTACTGTGACACTGATTTTTAAAAAAATTTTTGTAATGTCACCCCTCTTATCTGTGATATTATATTTGTTCAGTTCAGGATTGTGTTAAAATACTTCTGTGATTTAAGTCTTAGATTTTTGAATGATCTCCTATGTACTTAGCAATGATGCGCTTGCCTCAATTTATTTATGCTTTGCAACACTAATTTATATTTTCTACTCAGTCCTGGCAAAAGGATAAGAGTTATTTGAATGTAAATGACTTTATAATTTCTTTTTGAGGGTCATAGTTAGTCAAGGGACAACTCAGAAACTAAATTCTGAAAATGAACTGTGTAGTGCTGCTTCTTCCGAGTGATACTTTCACATTAAGAAAATACAAAAGCAAATCAGTAGAAACATCAGTTAAATCTTTTTCTGAAACATTTTGTTTTTAATTAGTCACTTTTTGAAGATGTAAACTGTTTTATAAAAATAAACAATCTTTTACAATCTTTTTGAAATCAAGTGAGATGGATTTATGTTGGTCTGTTATTGCTTGTATGCAAGATGTAAAAAACCCCCCAACCTGTTTCCTTGGAAAACAGCAGTCAACTGCTTGTGGAGGTCCAAGGAAATTTATAAGCATGGATATCCAATGTTTGTATAAGAAAATGTAGATGTCTGATGAATTAGGATTGTGGAATTTAAATTTTGTTGTTGCTTTCTTGGCTGTTGCTTTCAGGGAGTTTTATGATTTATTTAGTGATGGTGGCTTTTGGATTGCTAGTTTTGGAATATCTTAAGCAGCCAGGTTTTGTTTTGGAGTAATGGCAACAATTAGGAACAGCAGCCACATCTCCTTTCAGAGACAGTCTGTCAGGTGCTGAGCTCTGCCAAAGGAGAGAGGAGGAGCAAAGATGTTTTAGCACTTCTCTGGATAAGGCTCCATTACTGTTACACCATTTCTGTTCACAGAAACCTGGAATTCCTTCATGATATTAGAAATGTAGACTTTGTAATGGACAGGTTACATGTTGGCAGAGTTGTATGTCTCTATAATCCCTTTACTTTAAAATGAGAATGAGGGAGATGTGTAGAGTTGAATTTCTGTGCTTTTAAGAAAGCAAGAGGAATGTGTCTAAGAATTGAGATGTGTCAGAATTTCAAGTTGTGATTGGATGTGTGGGGGCCTTTGACATTTTGGGTGCTTAGCAAAGCCGGAGCTTTTTTTGTGAAGTTTTAGGATTAGGCTTTTGATAGGGGATACTTGCTTTCTAGATTATCTTAAAAACTCATTCTAAGACAGTCTTGCAGACTGGCATTCACTGGAAATGGTTCAGACTAGTTACCATGTAGCTTCCTTAATAAGCAAGGTACTTTTTATTTGATTAAAATACCCCACTTACAGCAAATACTGTTTGATTTTTTTTTTTAATACTTCCCACTGTTTGTCCTGCTCATTATCCTGTTCCTCTAACTGAAGTCACAGTGCAGATGTAGAATCTAGAGTCTACATTCTACAAAAATGGCAAGATTTTCGAAGTAATTTAACTCTAAAATATACCTCATTGTGTGAGAAATGTCATGGGATATTGAATGGAGTAAAAGGATTGATGAAAGTAATGTATATATAAACGTATATTGTATAGCTTTGTGTGAAAATGACCTGCTGTGGTTTCTGAAGTACTGTGGGGTTGGGGTGGGAAGTCACTGGAGAAAGCAATGTCTATAATGATTGCTCAGTTGGATATAATGTGCAATTTATTTTGAAGGAAGTGAAAGAAATGTAACAAAAGTCTCTGCCACTTCTGAATTTAGTCCAAAAGTGCATTTTGCCCAGAGCATTGGTAAAGTGTGGGGCAGTTTCCCTCCAAGTGAATAGTTCAGATCACTTAGAATGCTGACCAATGGGACATAATCTTCTCCATACATTGAGAGGTTTACAGAACACATCTTGGTCGTTTCATTCCAGTTCCTCCTGGAGGTTTAATATGTCTGTACTTGTGGTTACACTATTTGGTATGTGTTTGGATTCTTTCATTGCAAGACTTGGAGGCCATAGTACTTGAATTCTTAGGAACTGATTTTTCTCTGTCAAATATGAGTTGAGTCCTGTTGGAAATTTTGCTGATGCTCCTTCAGTTTTCAGTGTTATCTAAACACTTCTCATGGTCAGTAAAATTAATTTACTGGTAATCTGCTAAGGTATAAATTTAATTATCTCTTGGCACATGAAGTGTCTGAATTATTTAATTACTTTATAAAACAGCACAGGCCTGTGATTTCTGTGATGGTGAGGATTTTGACTTAAACAGTTTCCTGTAGTGCATTCTTTTCCTCAAAATATATTTGAGGAAATACAGTTCTTACCACTTATGTTCTCTGAACAATTCAGATTAGTGGACAAATATGACCTGGTAAATAAAACAGTTTTTTTTGTTGACCTGTGTCCAATAATAGTGGAAGAAATGGGTACTCTCAGGGGCTTCTCTGGAAGACAGTTTGCTGTGTAAAGCAAGTTTATTTTTGATGGCTGAGTATTGGCAGTCATGATGTACCTTGGCTTTCATTTATAGACCTCATCTGAAATCTGCTCAAACCATTTGTTTTTCCTTAAGGAAACAGTTACAGTAACATCTGTCATCAGCATCAAATGTTAGGTCAGACGCCTGTGAGGACTTGCAGATTGCACTCGTGAGCTGGTGTGGTTGTGCTGAACTGAGTGTGAGCCCAAAGGGGGCAGACCGGGCTGTGCTGTGAAATTAAGCTCCAGCCACCAAGTGCTTGGGGAACTCGTCTACTCTTTTGGTAAATAAATAAAAAGGTAATTCCTAAAGTGCAGTGTCTCCTAATGGTTCCAGGATGCTGATTCTATGATGAATTGAAAGCTAATCTGCTAAATCGCTTGCATCGCTTACAGGGCCTGTAAGTTCCGTGGACATCTGAAGTGGCTGAAGCCCAGCCAGTTTTTCTTTGGCATGGTACTGAAACGTGCATACTCTATCTGAGCAAAGTGAACAGAGGAGAGACGTTCCACAGGTTTTTGGTTTGTGATGGCTTCAAAGCATGCTGAATGCACAAATATGCTTCTTGTTTTGCAGTTTGAGTAGGCATATTACTACTCTTGAATCAAATAAATGTAAGATGCAGAGTGGATATTTAGGCTTGCTAAATATCCCAATATTTAAGTATTCTAAGAAACTGCTGGAGGCTACACAGGTAGTCTTAATAGATGGTCCTATGACTATTTTGTTGTGCTTTGTTATGAGAATGGAAGCTTTGTAGCAAAAAAGAAAAATATAGCTTTATCTTGTGAATGTGTAAGCCTATGTTTAATAACATTCATGAGAGTAACCTTAGTGAATTCAATTGAAAATACTCCTTTATGTGGGAGTATGTATCTGTTGGTTTCTAAAACATTAGGAGTTACAAAGGCATTTTAAAAATAAAAGTATGACATTAATGTAAGTGACGGCATATTCTTAAGCATACTTAATGTGAAATAGACAAATTTACAGGTCTTACTTCAAGCTCCATCAATTTCCTTTTACATTATTTTCAGTTCTTAGTCTGTTTCACTAAAATGAATGTAATCTTTAATATGCATTTATATATATTACCAGCTGAACAGCCTTATGTTTCAAAGAATTGGTATAAGTGCTGACAATATAGGAATGATAGAACAAGTCTGGTCTTTCAGTTTTTTGTAGAAAACTTTTAGATTTTCTTAACTCATGCTTATTTTTAAGCTCTACCTTCTCAAAGGTAATTCAGTCTATAACTGTTTCTGTAAATCATTTAGTCATTCAAGTTAGGTAAATGTTGACAAAAGCAAAGCATAACTGTGCTAATAATTAGGCATAACTTTCAAGTAATCCTGAAGAATGTTGTATACTTTACATTTTAATATTTTTCCCCAAAAGAGACTATTTTAGTAAAAATTCAAGACATATGGTGGTGGTTGTTCTTTAGTAGTCATTAAATGAAAGTACTGTTTGCCTGGTTTACCATGTGCCTTAGAATAATCCTCCACAAAATACTGGAGTTTGTAAATGCAGGCTTGCATTGATAAATGAGAATTCTTATTGACAAGGAAAGAAAAGGCAAGTGATTAACAATTGCAGGATGGAAGGCATGATGAATACAGACTAGGATGCAGAATTTAGCACATGAGACACCTGCATACCTTCAAGGACTGAAATGTTAGGAAATATTTCTCCAGAAAACCAAGAGCTTGCCAGGTCTTTAGAAATATCTGTGTATCCTGAGAAGGTCATTATGGTGCAGAGAAATTGAGAACTGAAAAACTGAAGAGGTGCAAGGAATGTTTTGGAATTTATGAGTTTCTGTCCCTCATTGCTTGTGATTCACACGATCCACCCTCCCACCCACCAATAAAATTAGGATCCCAATGTTAAGAGTTGCAGAGAGCAGATGGGCAGCAAAACAATGACACAGTGAGCGTGGGACTGGGAACTTCAGGCACTTAAAGCTGAGGTGTTTCACCCTGCACCTCTGAAATTCTTCACCCCACTGTTGGTGCTTGTGCTTAATACTTTAAATGAAGGGTGACACTAAACAGCCATGCTTCTGTGGAGTGACTGTTACATCAGAAGGGACTGGAGAGTGAGAAATGCTCAGCACTGGAAGGTAACTTGTACAGACTGTACGTGGTTGTTTGCCCAGCTTTGGCAGATAGGCTGCCCTATGGCTTTTTATAAAGATACGGTATGTTCTCTGGCATAACAATTAAAATTAGATGTGATAATTCTGCCTTTGCTTGGCTACAGAAGCCTTTTTTTTAAATGTTCCATTTTCAGGTCTTTAATATTTTACACAGCATCACAAAAATGAAATGAAACAAATTTGAAATTTCTCACTTCCCTTAGGCATCTTAGAAACCCCAGGAAGACTTGGCACATGCAGGACTGCAGGAAAGAATTCTTGTAATGGAAGTGTTAAGAATTGGAGTTTGAGCAACAAAGAGATCTAAATTAAAAGTTAGAAAATAATGGAGGTGTCGGTGGAGTTAAAATATTACTTATGTTATTTATAGCGCATTTCTAACTATTATGATGTTTTAAAACAGTTACAATGTCTCGAATATTGTGATAAAGAGTAAAATGCATTGAAAGAAATGTACCTCTCTTGAACATCAGCCTTGTTTTAAACCCATGAAACTTGTACAAAACAGTTGAAAAGGTATTGTTGACTCTTCACTTAAGTACATTTGAGAGTAATATAATTGACAATCCTGGTCATGGTGTTAGAACTGCTTGATTTTCAAGATTTTTAATACAACATTCTGAGCAAATATTTCAATGGGTGGAGTTTTGTTATTGCATGACAAGTATTAATTGCTGTCACTGCACCTGACAGCATTAGAATGCCTGACAACTTTATTTTCCATTTATGTCATTAGATGCATATTGAGCAGCCACTCCTACTTTTGCCTTCATATTTTCTTCTGTGTGAAAGAGAAATGAAAGGCAGGCAGGCCTGGTGAACTGTTTCTATGAAGTGATAAATGCCAGTTCTTCCATTTGGCATTGATGGGAGTTCAGGGACATGACCAGCTCGCGAGATTAAAGCAGACTTTGGAACTAACTTTATTTACAACTACGTATGTGCAATTTTTACAGCAAGCTACAAGAGAGGGGATAAACTAATGTCTGTTAATTAGTAAAAGCAAATGTATTGTGCAGCCTGTAGTAAGACTTAAATTTGTATAAGAAGTGCAGATTTGAACACTGTAAGGAAGCTAAATGAAAACGTTGCTTTTGAAGTTGTCATGTACGCTTTGCTTTTCAAACTTGTAAGGAATAGTAGAGTAGCAGGAAGAAATGGTTTATTTTCCTTTTAGGATTAAGAAAAGGTAGGGGAGAAGTAATTTGGGCAGCCTGGTAAGTAGGAAAAGGGAGTTCTTTATTCTTTTAATAAAAACAATGCTGGTCTTGTACTACGCTCATATGAAGAGCATTGTGTTTGTTATTTTATCTTGCTTTATTAAAAGAAGACATGCAAGGCTGCTCAGATTAATGAAGAAAGGAAGGATACTCTGCAACAGATTTGGGTTCTCTGTATCTAGTTTGTATCAGCTTGCTGCCTTTTTTTTTTTTTTCTTTTACATCAGCATAGATAATAAACATGTGAAGAAAAGAATATTATCTGCTGTGAGGATGTGTTGTGCCACTATGAAAGCAGTAGAAAACCTAGGCAAACCAAAAGAAAGTGCTAGAAATATTTCTGGCTCTTGGTCACTACTTTTAATACACACATACTTCTGCTCTTCTGTGTACAGAAATGTTTTTGTTGTGGTAAGAGTATTTAAAAGATGTTATCAAAACAAAGAAATCATTATTGTTTGCCAGGACACGTGTTTATGGAACACATCTTTTTCTGTGAATCTTCTTCCTTTTGTAGTACCTCAAAATGCAGTCCTGGTGAAGAAAATAGGAGCATTATGCTCTACATCACCTTTTTTTTTTTTTTCTATTTTACTTCTATTGGTTTATATGTGGGGAGCTGTATAGTGCTAAACAGTTTTAGACAGTTTGGATTTAGATTGACAATTTCTGCACTTCACTGTCACCATGTATTGTTTGGGGAGGTTAACTTTAAGGAAGGGGTTTCCTTAAAGCCTTTGGTAGTTTTACAAGTGTTTGAGCTCTTGGCTCAATGTTAATATTGGCAAGTGGTTGTGCAAAGCTATTAAGTATTTGGCTGATACCCAAACTTCCTGCTGACTAGGTGATTCAGGCCACAGGAGGGGACACTAAAAGCCTAAATCGTCCCTCAGCATGTAAGGGTGTGTAACCAGTGAAAATTAGAACTTACGGGGTATTGTGTACACGGCATTTCAAGGAAATTCTGTAATTATGTAAAATGTAGAAGTAAGGATTTGGAAACTAAATTGAGTGAGATCTTGTATTAGTGTAATATTAGAATCCTATGCTCCAAGTTTCTAGAAAAATAGAAAGCTAAAAGACAAACAAAATGCATTGTCAGACTTCAGCCGTGTGGGTAATGCAAACCCATGATGTTGCTGTCTGCAGAGTGCAGGTGATCTGATGGGGCAGGAATGTGGAAAATAAGGCAAACTGAAGGTTGGAACAGGCATCAGGAGGGACTCTGGCATGAAACGGATTGTATCAGGTTTGCTGGGGTTTTCAAGGCTGGTGAGAGCATGAGGGAAAGTGTCCAGTGCCTGCCCTCCTGCCCCCAGCTGAGATGCATGCTTAATTTTCTGGATCCTAAAAGGATCCATATAAACTACAGTTTTATTTGCAATGCAGAATATTAAACTCGTGATTATCATGGTTAATTTTACATTATGTGCATTAAAAGGAAATTCTTTCAAGTAAGAAAATATTGAGCCAAGCAGGTGATCATCTGGGTTTTTTTTTTTTCCTAGTACTAAGCCGATTTGGATTGTAAAACTCAACTCTTGTAGGACAATGTGTGGGTCTGCAGTCTGTCCTTATTAGACTGAACGAATCTGGGTGACTTTTTTTCCTCAGAGAAGGTTTTAGGGGGGATATGATCTTTGTGAGCTGCTTTGTCCTGGCTATGGCAACAATTACAGCTTGG
This sequence comes from Dryoscopus gambensis, assembly GCA_013389985.1. NCBI lineage: Eukaryota > Metazoa > Chordata > Aves > Passeriformes > Malaconotidae > Dryoscopus > Dryoscopus gambensis. Next base: position 16,226 of record WEIT01041061.1, read on the forward strand.
GTTAAAAAGTTATTACTTGAGAGTATTAATATTCCTTCTGCCCTATCCAATTAAAATAGCAATATAAAATAAATTTATCTTTCAAAATAGAGTCATCTATATCTCACCTGTCCACTCTAAGTTCAGCTAGAATGGCTCTGTCAGCTGGTTCTGTGGGAAGATGGGATCTCTCCTCTCTTTCTCCAGTCAGTAGACGATGATCTGTGTGGCAGTTGTTGAGGTCCTGAGGCTGATATTGCCTCATGTCTCCAATTCTGATGTGTTGAGACACCCAGTAAACCTTCCGGAAGCTAGGAAGGCTCCATGTATAAGCAGTAAAGAGCAGAAAATGATGTAGGTGCTTTTCTCCCCTCCTTCATAAAGCAGTGGTGTTTGCCTTCTAGTGTGTCTGAGACTTTTCACAGCCATAAAGAAAGGCTCCAGTTTTATCCTTAAGAAGTACGCAGATTGAAAAATCATATTTTCATGTGCTTGCCTTTCTCTGAGGTGCTTGCAGGAAAGCCAGTTTGTATAATTCAGATTGTAGAAATTAACAAACTGCAAATGAAAATGGAGAAACCCTAACATTTTTTTTTAAGTCAGGGTTTTCAGCTTTTGGTCTGTGAGCTGTCCTTAGAGGCCCATCAAAGTAAGAAAATCAGGCATATCATTAGTGTGTTTGCATTTACTACATCGAGGTCTCTGTTTTGATTAGAATATTTTTACAGGGAAAAGAAAAAATTGAAAATGCTGTGGAGGTAGTAATGCTTCTTTGGTTGATGATATTTTGCTTCTCTTTTCCTGTTGCTTTCAGAATTTTTACAAGCTTATGGAAGTTATAATGCTCAATCAGCATCTGAGCATTATTAAAGAAGTTCAGTGAGAAGTTAGCCTCCCTTTGGATAAGGAATGAGGATTTTCTTTTTCAGTAGAGCTCAGTGGTAAGCACTGGAGTGCTAAGCAAGACAAAAGTGTTCTCTGATTTGAGATAAGAACTTTTAAAACTTCACACAAGTTGAGAAAAGAAAGACCACAACTAATAAGCTATAGAAGGCAAAACAAGTACCTAAAAGTACATATCAGAGACATAAACAGAAGACTAAGTAGGTTATTAAGTAACTCTATGCAAGAAACATAAATTACTTATTTATCAGAGTATGGCAATGAAAAGGAAAACCAGTATGGATGTGATATAAGATACGATATTCCGTACCTCTGGTTCTGAGGATCAACAAATTTATACCAAACCCCATCACCTGTCTGTGTATCATAGCTGCTGTATCTAAAAATATTTTATTGTGTGCAGTTTAAATTGATACTGGCAGTTTCTGCTAGCAGTATTGTTTTTTCACTAGGCTAGAGTGTTGTGGTTTTTGTGGGGCTTTTGTTTGTGGTTTTTTTTTTTTTTTTTTTTTTTTTTTTTTTTTTTTTTTTTTTTTGTGTCTGTTTATTGAGTGAGCGGGAGGGTGGGGTGAATTCTCTCATTTTAGAAGATCAGTTGTTGCTTTTGCTCAGGATCTGCCAGGAGCCAGTGGAAGAAAAGTTATCTTCAGTGCTGGTCTCATGGGAGATTTGTCTTTGAAGGAGCTATGGAGCTGTTTCAGGCAACAAGAAAGCTACAAGGATGGATTTTTCAGAGGGCTTGATGAGTTATTTGGCCAGAGGATGGCTGGCACTTGAGAATTAGGATAAGAAGTTGCATTGCCCCAGTCACCATGATGAGAAATTTTTTGTTTAGTTGGTCAGTGTGTTGAAGCTGAGATGGCAGAAAAGCTGTACAAGTTCTTGGTGGAACAAGCTGTGGGTCATCTCTTGAATGCTGCATGACAGCTGAAAAGAGGGACAGATTTGGACAGTGTTGTTAAAATGCCAAAACTTGAAAATGTAAATCAACAAGATCTGGTTCCTTTATATCTGTGTGCCTTGGGGATGAATTCTGGAGGCTTTAAGAGGGTAATTCTTCAAGTCAACAATAAATATTTTTCTTTATATAATTTCACATTGTCAGTCATTTAAGTCCGTTAATATACAAGCTAAGGTATGTTTTTGGGCCTCTGTTGTTCGTTGCAACTTAGTTTAACAAGATTTAACTCAAAGTTTTCTAGCAAGGAAGAAATTAGTTTTATTTTGATTGAAATTTGTTTGAAAATGCATTTTTAACTCATCTCCTAAATATAAAATGTGTAGTAGATTTTATTTTTGAAGTTATTGGTCTGGGAAGTTTTTTCTGATATATGATGATTACTTGTAAGTTTATTTTCCAAGATGAAAATTTAATTTTATAATATTTTCTTCCTCAGGTCTGTCTTTGGAGGAAAAACATATTTTGCCTACTGGAAGAATGCAGTGAAACTGCCAATATTTCTAGCTGGAATTACAAATTTCATATTCAACTTTAGTGTTACTAGTTTCTTACTAAATAGTACCTCAAAGGAGAAGAAAAATGTACGGAAGTGCAAGAACAATCAGCAACTTGGAAGGAAGTCCCTCCAGGTCTCCCCGCCTGCCAAGGTCCCCTCGCCTGGGTCACAGGCGAACCAGCAGTGGGGGCGGAGGGACAGGGAAGACGTTATCCATGGAGAACATCCAGTCCCTTAACGCAGCCTATGCAACATCCGGACCAATGTACCTGAGTGACCACGAGGGTGTAGCTTCTACTACTTTCCCAAAGGGCACAATGACTCTCGGAAGGGCTACAAATCGAGCTGTGTATGGTGGCCGAGTCACAGCCATGGGGAGCAGCCCCAATATTGCTTCTGCTGGACTCTCACACACTGACGTCCTTTCTTACACTGACCAGCACGGAGGGCTGACCACATCCGCACACCACCACCACCACCAGGTTCCTTCCATGCTGAGGCAGGTTAGGGATAGCACCATGTTAGACCTGCAGGCCCAGCTTAAGGATCTACAGAGGGAGAACGACCTTCTCAGAAAAGAACTAGACATTAAGGACAGCAAGCTGGGGTCCTCTATGAACAGCATCAAAACTTTCTGGAGTCCTGAGCTAAAGAAAGAGAGAGTATTGAGGAAAGAAGAAGCAGCTAGAATGTCAGTTCTTAAAGAACAAATGAGAGTTTCCCACGAAGAAAATCAGGTAAGTAATTATGAAAGTTTCTTTGTTTTACAAACAAGCACGTGAGGTTTTGCTTTTAGTACTGAGTCCAATGTTAGCACAAGTTTGACGTTTGCCACAAGAATTGTCTGTCTTATCTGCTTCTGGCTGCTGAACTGTAGGAAAGCACACTAATAAGAATCCAAATGCAGGTTATAATTTCCTTCATGCAGCGTCCCTTCACATTTTAGATGGAGAAAATAATTGTTTGTTGATACTCTTTCTCTTATTTTTCAAAGTTTCTCTAGGGCTTTTTTTGCAACAACTGTCTAAATATACTTGGCAACATTTTCTGAAGAGGTAAATGAGCCACCTTTTAAAAAGTATAAATAAACACCCAGAGGCATATGTTGTATAAGCTGTACAGGGATTTAACAGTTTTAAAGTTAAAAGAAGATAAATCCTCATATTCAACTTTCTATGCTTTTGCATTACAGAATGAAGTGAAAGCTTTCAGTAACATTTCATAGCCCTGTGTTGTAGAAAATGAGTATCTTGTAAATATGTATTTCAAATATTTGTGTTCATGCTGTAACATTATTTTTCTGAAGTTTTAAAAAGATTCAGATATTTTAATCTGGATGGATAAATCTGTAAAGTCAAACTTTGGGACTTTGCTATATCAAATATATACAGCTATATATAAAAAGCTATATGAAACAGCAGCACAGAATAGATAAAAAAATTCTCCTTCCTTTCTCCACACACTTTCTGGCTTCTGGTCTTATTTTAAAGCTGCTCCTTTTTAGACCATCTGTTAACTTTCCTCAGACAAAAACACAGCCCTGTGTTTCTCTCACTTCCAGATTCCAAATCTAAACTTCTTTGCTGGCAGGCAGCAACAACTGAGATTTTTAATTTACTTCCAAGTGTGTGATCAATTAGTGCTTCTCAGCAAACTTTCCACCTTTTAGGCATGTCATGAACCTAAATATCTACAGAGCTAGCAAGTCTGTTACCTGTTTCAGCGGGAAACTGACTGGGTTGTCATCAAAAATTCAGTACAATGAATTAATAAATAACTTTCTTGTATAACTTTTGATAGTAGTTGCTGATTATTTATTTATAGCAGGTGCACTAGAATGCTGCTAGAACCAATATTTTCAAAAAGATGCGTGGTGGAGGTTCTGTTTTTCAAAAACTTTGTTGGTTAGATATTTTAATGGTGTATTTAGCGTCACCTTAGTAAGAGGAATATTCTAATATACTCATGTATTTCTTATGGAAATGTCAAATGAATATCTTATACTGACATTTGGAATCTGAATCTGGTATTTAGAGACTTTGTCACATACCAATGAGGTTATGTTTTGGTTTTTTTTCCCCTAAAAGCTAGTTTTCCTTATCTTGAGGGGAAAGTTAACTAGTAACTCAGTTCTGAGTTCATTTTTTTGACAAATGGTCTTTTTTTTTATAACAGCAAACCTGATAAAAAGAATGTGTTTTGCCATATGTATGTATTTAACATGAATCCTTACTCTACAATACAATAACACCAAGATTGAGTAGCTTAATATTCCTTTGCTAACAGTGTCCAAACATTCACAGACTAGGCCAAGTATAGAGTGATATCCCCACAGAGTACTCCTTACGATCCAGCTGCTGGTTTTGTGCTTAATAACTCAGTGGGCTTCAAATTCAGTCAGTTAATTTTGGACCCATTTAAAATGCCAGTGTCCACAGGCTCTTACAGCCTGACACCTGTGAAGAACCACTGCTTTTCATTTGGTTTGCACTGGACTTAGGCTGCTTTTGCTAGGATTTTCTGTTTCTTGTACTGAAAGAAGCAATAAATAATTGATGTCTGGTGCCAGTCTCAGTGCCACTTAGGCTCTACAGTGCCATCATCGCATCCCTCCCTCAGCTCTTTTCCAGACAGAAGAATCTTACCATGTGTGATAATTCCTTCTGAAAGAGTGACATGATGTTTTTCAGATCTATTACATGTTTGGTTTTTTTGAGGTGAGGAGACCAAAACAGCGTATGTTTTTGAAAAGGTGTAAAATGAGTTGTGTTGATGTTGTAGTGTTTGCCCTTTTATTTTGTATGTCTCTCACAGGAATTCCCAACAATTAGTTTGTTCTTTCCAGTGTTGGATGCCTTTATTTTTGCTGCTACTGAGTACTAAATTAATATCTTAATGGAGATATTTAGCTGAAAAAAAATCTCACCACTTATTCTAACCAGTTTAGAACCCAGCTTCCTGTGCTTAAAGGTGGGATTGTTTTCACTTGTGTACCACTTTTACCTCCCTGAATTTCATCTGCCAGCCTTTGACTATTTGCTTAGTCTTATAAAATTCTTCTTTGCATTTGGTTTTTGTCTTTACTGCCCTGAATAACCAAATACCATGAGGAAAATTAGTCATCTTGCTGATCACCCTGTTCTCTGGGTTACTCAGGATGTGTCAGTCAGCACAAAGCTCAGCCACAGGTTCCAGCAAAACTCCACAGGGGCTTTCTGTTGGTTTTAGGAGTCAGCCATGTGTTTCTGCTATTTCCTCTCTTGTAATCAAATATTTTTGTATAAAAGCACCCATCCTCTTATCTAATTTCTGCTTACTTTTCTTGTAAGCATTTGGAGAGGAGCCTTTCTGAAGGAATGGCTTTGGAAGCCCAAGTTGGCTGTGTCAGCTTGTTTGTCACTCTTACTTCTCCAGAGGGTTATTGATTCTTTCAAAAAACTAATATAAATTAGAATTATCAAAAAGCTGTAATTTTAAAGACTAAAAAGTGATGTAAAATATATCTATGTGTCTATACTAAAACATGTCAATATATCTATACTAAAAGTGATCAATCTATCCTTGTGTGTCTGAGGTTTACTGGCTTATAAAACTTTCTTGAAAACTGAGTTGTTTCATACTGAAACACTAAAAACTGTTTTCACGTTGACTGTCCATGATGAAAGTGATCCTGACTGGATTTCTGAGTCTCCTAGCAAACTTTGGGAACTCCCAGGAGCCTGGAGAAGGGCAAATCTATCTGCCTACAAAAAAAAGAAAAAGTGATATGAGAGAACGAGTGAAATATATTTGATATTTTTATTGTGGTTTCTGAAAAAATACTGCAAAAACCAAAGAAAATTATTTGTGAATGGTTTTTTTTTCGTCATTAGCTATTTCTAAAAAATAAAAAAAATACACTACCACCCAATATGGATTTGTCAAAAATAATATCAAAGAAGTCTGATTTTCTTGGATGACAGGAAAACACAGCTTATGCATAAAGGAAAA
>WEIT01041076.1:9815-22277 GCA_013389985.1 Dryoscopus gambensis
GCATTAATGTACAAATGCTTAACTTTTCACAAAAAAAAAAATTATCTAAGAAATGAAATCATTTGTTGGTCTTGAAACTACAGCAGCCATCATTGCCATTCACTTCAGCACTGTTGCTCTTCTAGGCAGTAGAGCTGGACGTTTCAAAAGACATCAGATATTCCCAGCATGAGCACCTGCCCTCCTGCCCTTCAGTGCAGAGGGGTATATAAAGTCACTGTTCTACACCTACTGAGAGTAATGTACAAAACTTAAAGTAATGTAAAATATTAGCATTTTTCCCTTTGGTTTAAAGAAAATTAAGTGTATCAAAAGCTTTCCCTCAGTATTAAGGCTCAGTAGAAAGAAGTATTTCATAAACATGTACAAGTTATTTTAAGTCATTTCATCTCAAGAGTTTACAGATAAGGCCAATGCTAATTTTGTTTAAGGAAACTGAACCATGCCAGAAATAATTGGGGATTCAAAACAAACCTATGCTGTAATCTATTCTTAGGTAACTATCTTACCTAAAGTCCTTACTGGAATGATCCTGTGCCTGCTGTCACCAGCAGCCTCACTTCATTTAAGTACTGCTGACCCGTCAGAGATATTTGTGAAATAGTACCTCAAACATCAAATGCCAGGTTGAATTCTGAGGTCTCAGCACTGCAACAGTAAGACTTCAGCAATCCACTGGATGCAAACTTTGGAGAACACAACACAGCCAGCACTGCTGTAGCATTGGGTGAACTCGCTGCACCCTTGGGGAATTTTGGCAAGACTAGCTGTTCCCAAAATGGGAAGCTACAATCTCTGTATTGTTAAGATACAAAATGTAGTATTACGCTACAAAATTCCACAAAGAATACTCCGAGATGCCTTCTCCTGTGTACGTAGTGCCCATCACAGATCAGGTAACAGTAAGGCCTTGTAGTCAATCTGCACTCAAATATTAGCAGCAGGCTGTAAAGACCGCAGAATTATAATTCTTTTGTATGATATCTGTGTTGAATTAAAAGATGTTTCAGTTTCTGCATGTCAAAGTCCTTGCAGTGTTGAGTAAAAACTACTGCTTAGACCCAGCTTTCAAATGGTTACATAGTCAGAACAAGAATACATTGCCAAGGTACTGAATACCAGTAAGCTGGTCACTCAAAAATCATTAGCACTGTCTCAGATGGAGATCACAAAACTGATTTAATTTCCATGCAGTTCAGCTAGTTAACTATATTTCATACATCTTCCCAGACTCACATTTATACAAACATTCTGGTCTTCTGCTGCTTCCTTCAAAAACGAAAATAAAAGAAATAGTTGATGGTGGTTAATTCTTCTAAATCTGATGCTCTAAATTACCCCAAACCTATTCTTGTCTCAAGAGATAGTTAATGTTCTGTCAAGAGAATGATACCTTATTAATGGGCACACATTCCACAATCTTCTTCAGTTTCATACAGGATGAAATACACAATTTATGCATGGTACATGTAAACAATGGCCTTGGCTGCAATAGAACAGCTCTGCAGACAGAAGCAGACGAAGTTGAGCAGCTTCCTCCATGTACTGAAGACCACTGCTGAGCACCAAAAAACACACAACTGTAGCTGTTTCTTAGTTCAACAAATGAAAGTATAATCACCACTCGTAACCTACTTGTGTCAATCATAGAGAAGCTGAACTAGACAAATCTGGTTTCAGTTTGTCTGACATGAGCAAAAGGATGGAAAAGGATTGACATGAGCCTATGACAGAAGACGTTATTCAAACTAATTCTACCTTCTCCCATGGTTTTGTTGTCTTGTTTTGGGAAATGACATTAGACTACTACTTACATCAAATCAGTTTCACTAGCAGCTGAAGTCAGAGGCCAAGCCTGCCTTCATTCTCCCTTCAAAACTAGGTTATAGGGATGTACAAACTAATGGTGTATCACTAATTCTGCCCCACCATGCCCCTAACAGATACAGAGCTTTTTACTCTGCATTACAGAAGTTGGTTTTTCACACAATCCACCAGAAACCTCTGAATTAGGAATCCTATTGTCCAGTGGCGCTACTTGCAAGATCAAGTATCAATCATATGATCAAATTTTAAGTGATCAAATGCTTCCTCCCAACACATTCACACTTACTGAATTGCAAAGTTGAAGATATAAACAATATGTCTTGAAGGTGAGGTGTAAACTGGACACCAGTACCAACCCACATTTGGCCAAAGATGTATTTTAAAAAGATAACTGATCACCTAGTGAGACACGCAGTATTTGTAATTAAATGGTTCAGAACAGTTAGCACTTCTAATATTAAATTAGGGTATATTTTTGCTAATGCTTTATATAACAGATTTTTAAAACTATGTTTAAATGTGGTCTTAAAGGAAGAACACACATCAAAACATGACTAAGTTATCTTGCCATTTATTTCAAGTGCTTCACTTGCCTAACAGTTCAAGAACCATAGCCCTCTAGGAGAAAGCCATATGAACAAAGAAAAAGAGTTGCCCTTTCAAGCTGTTATATACACAAGATTTCTTTTCTTCAAATTTCAGACACAGTAGTGTTTCACCATTAACAGATTCTCATGATTCAACAGAGCCCCAAGGAACACAGGAGGCACAAAAAAATAGTACGTGGGCACTGTTTCAATACATTGTGACATCTCTAACTCCACTAACTTTAAAAAAAAAGAAATTCTTGTACCATAGCAACTTCACCTGCTCATGACCTTAAGTATACAGTTTTTGGAATGCAAGTACATTTGTTGCAGCATGCTGAGGGCTGGAAGTCACAGTGCACTCATTGTAAGACACGGCTTTAACCAAAATAGAAAGCCATGAATGGGGCTTGGCAGCAGGGGAATCCCCTTCCTTTTTACTGCTATTTATAACTGAAGGCAAGTAAGGTCATTTCCAATTTAACAGGCAGTTCTTAAAGCAACTTTTTCTGCAGGGAAGGGAAAAAAATGAAAGGTACAAGTACTCCAAACACAACATTCTTAGGCTTCATTTGCCAGCAAGACACATTGACCATTTCTACAACACAAATTAGTAAAAGTCAACATTTGGTGTTCTGGGTATAACTTTTATTTTAATGCCAAATGCAGTGAACTTGGATGCACCTGGCACTGAAATAAGGAGTAAACAAGGAAAACTAATACTAGCTTTTCTACAGCTTTTCTGCTGAAAGAAAGAATAGATTTTGCATTGGTTGAGCTCCTTTGACAATTTGGTTTGGCTGCAAGTCTGCTCCATCAAGCAGACTTCACTCCTCAGAAACAACTTCTTTCAAAAGGAATTTCCAGCTTCTAGCTCAACCCAAAAAAAGTGTGCAAACTGATATACATCATTATTTGCTTTCACACAACAAAAGTATCAAAGCCACAGTTGATTAAAACTTCTGTCACACTGTTAAGCAGAATATCTCCTAAAACTTTCTAACTCATTTAAATTTAAAATGAACATAAGAATGCTTTCAATTTTGAAGGATGAGGAGAAGAACACTGGAAGTCAACTAAGTCTTCTGTTAATACACTGCCCAAATATTTTTCTGCCCCATCTCCATCAAGCAGATAGATATTGCACTATAGTCCACTTAGGCTACTAATTTCAGGAAAAACTGAAGCATGGTCAGCAGTGCAGTTAATCCCATCAGGAAGCTCATTTGTAGATGTTTCTGCACACAAGAGACTGTAAAACAGTTTTTTGCACTGTTGGATGGGTCAGGAATTCATCACAACCACAACAATCAGTGGAGAGCTCTGCATTCTCTTTGATCACCTGAAGCAGGAAAGAGTCTTTGGAACCATGTTTGCCAGAGTGCTTAATACAGAAAACTGATGAGAATCCTGTTCTTGAAAGTTGGCACCAAAAGTCTCACTACTGATGAGAGGCTGTCATAAACTAACAGCAAATCAATATAACTTTACTTGAAATGAAACAAAAGGGTTTCCAGAGCAAAATACACATGAAATTATACTAACTGTTGATGAGATTCTCTTTAAAACATAGCTCAAAAGTAGAACCCAGATTAAGGGACCAGGAAGTTTGACACTAGTTGAATTAACATCCTCTTGTGTGGAGTTCACATGCCCTGAGTCTTTCAAAAACTGCATCTGAGAAAAAGAAGACAAGTCACCCAACATCAGCAGCTCCAGCTTGGCAGTATTTCCCACGTGCACGACCACACACCGCGCGTCACGCCCACGGCACAGGCAGGCTCCTCACTGGTTTGCAAACAACTGCTGCATGTCTAAATCCCACCCCTTAACGCGCTGTGACAGCGGTACTTATGCAAGATTCAATAAACATCAATCCATGAATAAGATCCCTATTCTCACACAGAATGGACAATCTGAGAAGAAAACAGCATTAATGACAATTGCTCAATACGGATGATACGCTTTGAGATGCTGGAATAACTTGGTAGTGAGCATTCCTTCCAAGATTTGGAATTGGGTATTTGTTGCCAAACACATCCCACACTTAAAAACAAGGGTTCTCTTTAGTGTTAGCAGCAGGCAGCTGGAAAAGATGTTCCCTGTTAAGAGCAGCTGAGGAGGAACCAAAGAAAAGCAACTGTCTGTCCTGTGGTCTGACAGCCTTCAAACAAAGAACTGCTTCTTACAGAGGGCAAGTGGTAGCTGGACACAGGAAATTATTTTTATGGTATTCATCCCAAGCGTTGAAACACAAACCTTGCTAGAGAGACAAATTTTTTCCAAAGTCTTAATTTTAATAAAATAGGATTATCTCTTTATGAAATAGAAAGATGGGATACTAATTGTCAGCAATGTGTAGAACAATGAGGGTTTGCTCTGCAGGCACTCACCTTCCAAGGAGTGACCCCTTTACTGGCACAGGCTGTACACCAATATGCAGCTGATAAGTATTTCAGTAATGCTTATCACAGCAGCAGTTTGGGGAAAAAAATGCCCAGAAAGCTGGGGGACTGGGGGGGAGGGGAGTGAGGCAGCACAAATTTAAGAACCAAATCTAATAAGCAAGATTGAAGCAGCTTATTTTGAGTTTTAGGATAAAGAGTAACAGAACATAACTGTGAATGGATCAATTTTTACTTCAAGAATACATAATACAGCACGCCAAAATGGGCTGCTCACATGCCAGGTGCAAGTGGCTGAGCAAGATCTTTCCACTTTCTCTATCTGGCCATTAGAAACAAACAAGTAAGTTAAAATCATACACTTAACAGTTCATCCTAGTTTTAATTTTAACCAAATTTACAACTTATAAAATCCTAAGCAAGGTATAAGTAGAGAGCAAGCCACAATCTAAAAACCTATTTACAAGTTCTTCAAGCCAAAGTGTCATCAATGCTTAGGAAGCTGGAATAAACTTAAGTTACGTGTCACTGCAAGAAGGGGTCAGTTACAACACTGAATACAAAAAGAGAGATATATCCCTGGGGAACTAGAACATTTTTAACTTTTCCTGAATTGCTGCCATTTTTTGGCCTTTATTTTTGGTGATGCAACAATAGGAATAGATTAGGCTTTTTTTTCCCTGAAAAAATATATACTTTTGCAAATTAAGAAAAGACTTTTCACACTATTAATACTGGTGTGCAAAATCCAATCCCCAAGTTTCTCAAGTATCAGAATACAGCAATTCAGATTTGTTATTTCCATCATTCTCAGTGAGTATATGAAACATTATTGGAGAATGGCATGAGAAAGAAAGGGTAGAGGGCTCTAAGTTTAATAAAGCTTCAAACTCAATCTGTAGGTCAGGATATGCCTTCAAAGTGAGTATTTCAAATTAGATTTTCAAATCCAAGCCTGACATTTCAGGAAGTCAGTTTGCTGTGACACACAGTTACTTTCCCCTTGCCCATCAAGGTTTCTGCCTTCGCCTTTGACAGAGCAATTACATGCCTGCAATGCTTCTGAGAAGGGTAAAATCCCGATGGTTCAGCCAAGCCTGCATATGCAATGCAAGGAAAGAACCGTTCCCCAGGCTGTCTCTGTAACTGCCCCCACAGTAACTGTGGCTGCAGTGGAGGCCTGCGCTGTAACACGCACCCCCCCACAGCCCACAGGGCCAAAGGCCACCGAGCGGCTCCGTGCTGGGCGAAAGCATCAGATGACAGAACTTGGCCTTCAACTATCAAACCCATTTTTCTCCAAAAGAGAATGCAGAAACAAAAAATGGGTGCCAGTAATTTATTGATGCTGGGTATGTTACACCATCATGCTAGGTAAGAGAATGCTACAATAATAGTTAGATTTCAATTCAATGTCTAGACACTTTGTCAGCTGAAGCACTAAGCGGGGTTCTTGTCTCCAACCCACACTAATAATGCTAAAGCACTCAAAATCAACACCATGTACTCCTGGGTCTCTTTATTTATCCTTTCAAAGTCAAACAAACCATCTTGAAGTTATATTATTTCCACTCTTCAAAATAACTGTATATTTATTCTTTCTGACCATCAGCACTATATAAGTGAATTTATTTTGATGTGAGGGTTGAATTATAGTAAGTAATCAGCTGCCAAAGCCACAGGCTGTATTGGTACTCAGACAGATGTGACACATCATATATGTGCTTATTTTACTGACACATTCCCTCAGAGCTGTTCCTCCTCATCCTCAGATTTCAATAGTGCTTCAATGACTTTGACTCATGCCTGTGTATAACTAACTGAACATTTGCGTTCAGTAGATTAGGAGATATCAAGTATATGCAACAGAAAGCACAATTTCACCATCTCACGAATAACTTACATTGTCTTCAAATGTAGTAACTGTCATACATCAAGGTTATTTTTTTAACACTTTATGGAGCCAGCCCAGAGTACTATTTTTAAGATTATTTTCAAGTAATTTGTAAAGTGTAATTCATCTCTATAAACCTCTTCAAAGGTTTCCTATTGTTTTTTGATTTGAACACTACCACAGTGTCTTTCTCTTGTAATTACAAACCTGGGGTTTACGTACTATTTTGTATCTAGTTTTCTATACTGCCTGAAGCAACACTTCTTGCCACTGTAAGCCTAAACCCACAGGGCCTAGGAGTAACCTAGAGCCCTAGGAAGTCAAATATAATTTCCTTAGTTTTCAGGATCCCATGGTCACCATGGAGACCTAAACTATTACTAGCTCAATTTTGCATTTCCAGCTCGTGTGTCTGTTAACAGCACCTTGAAAAACAAAGTCACACAGCTATCTCAGCAGGACAAGAATCTGAAACGACAGCTCAGAAAATGCAATCACCTTGTTCAATATGAGAAGTTATTTAACATTAACACACACCTCGAAGAGATGTAGAAGTGGGCAAACCTCTTCCTGCCTACAGAGTGCTTTATGTAGGACTAAACCTAAGTTCCTTATGTATTTGGAATTATTAAACAGCAGACACTAAAGCAGGACAACAGAGTGTGCATGTGAAAAGGAGAGCACGTGTGAGAAAATAAGATTTTTTTTCCAATTCAAGGATTTTAAAGCTGAGTTATTGGGAAGTACCTTTTCTTAACTACCTGCTAAACACTGTCTTTTGCCTGCGTTATTTTCTCTCAAATACTCAACACGGCTCCTTTGTTCAGTTGCAGGAAACACCTACTGCAAGACTTGCCACCAAACAAGCCAAGAACAGACATTTAGAAACCTATAAACAGACTGAAATTGTTGCAGCACCCTGCAGACTTTGCCATAGAATCTCAGAACAGTTAAACATACCAAGTTATTTCTTCCAGCTCAAAGAATCAAACTCCTCTAAAATAAATACTTACTTCAAGAGGTTTAGTTCCTTATTCATTCCACTAGGAAGATACGGCACTGTATTTATTATTCATTTGCAGTAAAACACCTATGTTAGAGAACCTTAAGCACGCACAGTCTTTATTTCCCTTCAGTGAGATACCAGCCACTGGCCACTGTGCGTTGAAGAGGTCATTTCATGCTTTGCATGAAATAGAAATGTATTGTTTGACAAAGCAGGTAACCAATGGATGCTGGAACTGCACAAGGTCTTCTCTAAATCCCCCCCTTTAGTTAACGATTAGTCAGGATTTCTGTCTTCTACATGTCACTAGAGCTTTTTTGCTGAAGATGGCTTCCTTGTTAACAACCCCTTGCACTGGTAGACTACGGGACTTGCACCAAGATCTGCATCCCACTTGAGTTTCGTTTCATTGTTCCCAAGACATCCACTATGGAACCAGAGTATGCCTACCACTGACCCAGATCCACCTGTTTACATTCTTCACCAAGCCTTATATTGTACATTTTTTCATGCAAGTATCTCACTTTAATCCCATTTTGCATCAGATGCCTCGTGGAGAAGGAGCTGGTTTCATGCCAGCATTCCCTAACAACAAGAACTCTCAGACAGAAGCCCAGGCTGGCCTGTACTACTTGCCCCAGCTCCTCCACCCCATGGGCAGCTGTTTCACCACCCAATGGTCCCTGATACACTCACACCAACCAAAATGTAAGACTGTCTGCAATGCTGTCAAAAGGCTGCATTCCAATAACTACTGCCAAGACAGTCATACTCCTCAGGCAAGCCTGATTATACAAATACAAGGCTTTCATTAGCTTATTACTTATAAAGAAGTGTTTTCCTATTGCTTAGTTGTAAATCCCATGAATGTTGCCAGAAGAAAGCTTTTCTAATTCTAAGCTACTTGGACATACCTTAAGTATGAATTGCTTAGATTTCAAATGGCAACTCCTAACAAGCACAAGTGTTTCAAGCATCTGTAGACTGACCAGGAAGAAACAAAACTCCTATTAGAGGCCCAGAAGGAAGATAAATTTCACTGGCACAGACCTCCAGCATACCGATTCACTCATCACATGTCATGGGAGAGTTAGATCCCATAGAATACATGTAAAAAAAAAATGTTCCAAACAAAAGAAAGCTAAATTAGAGAGTTCTTACAGAACAACTCGAATTCAGAAGGAAATAGCAAAACTACTGAAAACATCAGAACAAGTGCTGATACAAAATACAACTGTTCTATAAGGTCTGTTTCTGTGATGATGTGGTGGTTTTGCAGTTTATTATGTTTATTGGTTTATTATGGCTGCTTTCTGTATCTGGTCATAATAACACAGAGTATTTCACAAGCAGTAATATAGTTCTGGTTAAAATAACAAAAGGTAAACATAAAGCAAGAAATTTGGCATGAGTATATAGTCCAGAAAAAAAAAACCAATTAGTCAAGACACACTACCAGAAGTCTTCAGTCTTTACAAAGCTCCCACTACAGTTTGCAGTTTTTTAAAACACTTTTCTCATTTTTCTTTCTATTCTATAATTTTCTGTCTTCATTCTACATTTCTTCCTTTGGTTTTAAGTGTCTTGTAAACAACTTTCAAAAAAGCAACTCCCTGTTTTATCTTTTCTTTTTACCCCAAACACAATTATCTGAAATCCCACCTTGCTTTTGCAACTCCAGGGGCTAAAATTGTACTTCACTCCTTGGCAGCGGCAGAAAGATGAGCTGTACATAAAAAGATACACTTACTGGGTGGGTACCAAGACAGTACTGGTGCTCGATAGCAGATGTTTTGCAGGTACTTGGTATTTATCTGCTGTAGCCTCAGGCAGGATGGGAACTACACTATGTTGGCTGCTGTAAGAAAATGAGAAGAATTGCTGTCCCTTCTTACAAGTCCCAGATGCAAAAAAATCAAAACCAAAACCAACAAAACTCACCAAAACAAAACTTCTATTATTTAGGAATGCTTACTTCTTAGAGTTCGACTGGCACAGCCGAAGGCCACAATTCACAANTGTAGCATGTAACTAAATACCCTATTTTCAAGTATGGTAAGATGAGACAAATGAAGACAAGGAATTCTAACCAGGGAAATACACAAACGGTTTAGGCCTTTAGGGCCCTCTACAGCTGCAAGTCTTGCTAAAATCACCTCTGATCCTGAAGACTCTGAAGCTTTATTATGTCAGATACACAGATGCCAAGACAGATCTTCCTTTTGCTGCAAAATCTTCATGCAATAACTGACTTCCTATTCCCAGTACAAGCTCCTTGTCACACACATTATGAGGTAAAATCAACAATCTAATCAGATCTGACAAAAAGTTGGCCAAAAAATCCCTGAAATTATGATGATAACTATTTGAAATATGGTTACGTCTATCATCATTAATGATGAACCCCACCCTAAATACACATTTCGCCCTGAGATATTAGATAATGATAATATGAAGCCATCATGATTAGCAAGACATTTAAAAATTAAGTACCCAGTGAGGTGAGGACAAATCTTTACAATTTCTTCAAGTCATGTGACACTTCATATAGCACTTCACTTAAAAAACCCCAACCACCTGAACTTAATGGCAAATCTTCAGGAGCCTTTTTTAAGGCTTCATACTTTACAGCAAAAGAGACAAAGGCACATACCATTGGTGAAACATTTGTCTTCCTACTGCTGTAAAAAATGGCTGAAATAATACATGGAAGACAATATGGCGTGTTATCAGCAAATACTGCTGGAAGACTCACAGAAACAGCTGAAGATTTGAAGAAACAAGTATTAGAACAAATTATGCAGTGTGGGAGGTGTGCTGTTGGCTGACCTTACAGAAGTTTCCTACATGTCTCATCTTAGAGCATACGGTGGATTGTTTCAACAGTGAAACACACTGGGAACGTCTCTTTTGTGAGTCACTCCAGGAACGATGTATCAGTAGACTCAACAGTAAATTATTTCTTTAATAGAAACAATGTTTTATGAGAAAACTGTCCAAGTGTACATTTAGGGGGTTTTATCTGTTTATCCTTTTATTTTTTATTCCAGTTAAAGCAGTTACTCCAGAACCACACGTGAAGTTCTTTCACCACATCATTCATAGATTAACTAATGCAGCAACACGGCAGGCAGAAGTGCACCAAGTGCTACAAGATGTCACTGATTATAATAAATTTTATAAAAATAAGATCTTCAAGCAGTAGAATACCTTGTAACAAGATGGGGAGCGACCATGATATTCATATTCCCACAGTTAAGTTTTGCTACTTATCTTGTGACAAAGGGCTTAAAAGAGTTGCCAAACTTAATGACACATTATGTCTTTTTTTTCTACAAAGAAAACTGTTCAAAACTGGCTGATCTTTTCTGTGACAAGGGGCTGTCAGTACTATGCTACCTACCAGATATTTTCAAATACACACCTAAGATGTCCCTTCAAGGTGAAGCTGACATTTTAACAGGGTGCAAGACAGTAACTGCTTTTCAAAGAAACTTGCTCTACAGAGACAGTTTTGAAAACAGATGCTTGGAAATGTTTCCACTGAAAAAACCTCCTATAAAAACCTCTGAAAGCTGTACATAATTTCCTAAACTTTAAAATCTTAAAAACAAAACCCTGTTTAAAAATCTTCCAAAAGAAGTGCTCCAGGAAAAGAGAAGAATGCAACATTCTCCCATTAGTCTGCAAGAACAACTGATTGACATCAGGGAAGATGGAAATTTAATAGATGAATTCCAAGAAGAATCTCTGCATAATTAGTGTATGGGAGTGGAAAATCAGTATCATGATTTAGTAAGCACAACCAACAGTGCACTTCTTCCACTTGGATCTGTCTTTGTGAGGCATCTCATTTGGCTAGGACAGCCATTAAAACCAAGTATTGAAGCAAACCGAACCTAGAAGCAGCCCTTAAAATGGCTGTATACAAGTGACAACTAAGCATTTTTTTAAAAATTCAGAGAGGCACATTCAATCACACAGCTCTCATTAAATTATTCCTAAATGAAAGTAAAGAAGGTTTTTGTTAAAAAATAAAACAACTTTTCTAACGATTTGTCTTGTCCTCTATTAATTTCTATTTTTGTGTATGTTCTCTAATGTGCATAATAATAATAGAGTAGTACGTGTGTAAATTCATAAGTAATACACATATCTTTGGGGTGTGCTCACAAGTCTTTTACTGATAAGGGCGTGAGATAAAAAAATCTTTGGAAACCACCACCTTAAATGACCTGGTAGTCCAGCAGTATCATTCCAGAGAAGTTAAGGCAATGGCTGATTAAATTAAGATTCACATGGAAAACAGTGCTTTGTTTTTAGTTTTCAACATAAAGTACCAGAGGTTTTTTAGCCTCATACGCCAATGGCATTTGTAACACTTGAAACCCTAATTTATCTCTGAAAAGGAATGATAATAACATTAAGGCAGGAACACATTGTTCCCACACAGATATTCACACTCATTACTGAGCCACTTTCATAGCCTGGCCTTACAGTTGCTCCAGTACTGGTGTGCTTGGTTCCTCAGGCCACATGTACCCTTCTTACTGCTGGTAGGCTTCCCTTATCTGTGTTAAATAACCTCCAACAACGGCTGCATAAGCAGCTCACCTTAACCACACACTTGTACCACAACCAAGGCGTTTTTCTGCCTCGTATCTTCATCACTAAAGCCCTGCCATTCCCTTGAGAGTAGTACTACACAGTCAGCTAAAGCTCTGACATGAAAACTCTGAAAAA
>WEIT01041077.1:298-14994 GCA_013389985.1 Dryoscopus gambensis
GTGCAATATTGCATGCACAAGCCAGTATTTTAAGCATATGAATTCATTTTACAGTTTTTAACTATTAACACTGCATGTGATATTACAAAAAATCAAGCTAAATAATAATAAAAGCCTTCTTAATTTATAAGGCAACTCTTACTACCCTTTAAGGCATGCATAACATTGGGCTTTTGAGAGGCAAGGAAAAGTGCAAGGTATTCCTCATATTTAATTTCTTCAGAAACAGCTCTTATTTTAACACAGTTTCACAACAGAGGTTGCTCTTGTCCAAACCAGAAGTCATTACAAAATGACCCTTCTGAGCAGATTTTTCATGCTTTGTCCCCTCTTTATTATGACTCCAATGTCTTTAGTAAAACAAAATCTGGGGGGACCTCTTAAAAACCCCAAAACACTGTTCTTTAAATTTATCTTACATATCCAGTCTGAAAGCTGCAAACCAAAATATTTCTCTCTCATCCATTTTTTGGTTGTTTTTAACCTTTAACAGCTGAAAATGTAGAAAAAGGCTAAATCCATGACTAGGAAGAGCCTATAACCCCTAGCCACAGAACAAAACATGTCTCATGAAATACTGTTGGATGCTGGAAAACATTGCAACAGCCAGGAATCAGAATAGCTATGAATTCTCTGACATTACAGAAAAAATCCCTAGTTGGTGAATTTGATTGAAGTAATTTCAGTAATTGAGGTAGATCACAACATTCAAGAAATTCAGTATAAATACTAATTGAAATGTATTTTATTTGTTAAGTGAGGCAAAGTGGGAAATTTCTATATATAGCTTTTCAGTGAATTTCTAGTGTCTTTAAAAGTCATTATATTTGTGTGATAAGCCAGTTTGGCTGTGCAGTTTAGTCTGCTTCAATTGAACTTGACATAGGAAATCTCCTTTTCTTTTGTTTACTGAATGACATATTCCACTGAATAACTAAATCCATCTTGAAATAGAAAAGGTGAAGTGCTGCTAGTAAAGTCACTCTAGCATTTATCAGAAACATTAGCATATTTTTATTACTGGTGCCAAAATGCTGTAAAGATAAGTATTTCTTTATAATGCAGACTGTATTGCATTATATTTCTCAATGTTTATTACACAGCATTACAATATATTTCCTCCTCATCAAATTGAAATTTTGCACACAATCAGTGCAATCTGAAAGATGCAGTTTCGTTCAACTGTAGATTTGCTCTGCATCTGATTAATTCTCCCCTTATAATTAAGTTTTCATAGCAATGCATTTTTAATATTACTGACTCATGCCAGCAATATTCTGGAAACAGTGCTTTTGGTAGTTTTTTAGTACTCAGCTATGCTAAATTATAACATTAGCAAATACAAAAGTACTGGCCAACTTGCTCAAGCAGAAGAACATGTAATCAGACTTAAAACAGGCCAAAGTATCATCTTACATACACCACAGAAAGCAACACAAAATTTTGGGTGGCGCAGCTCAAGAAAATAAAGGCAGCTCCTACACCTGTTTTATTTTTCAATATAAATGCTTAATGATTAAAAAAAAAAACTTAATGCTTAAAAAAACCTGGGTAACTACACTGTACTCTGAAAAAAAAAAAATGTAGTGTTTTTTTTCTAAAGGTGTTGGTTTTATATATTGGTACTTCTATGGTATACCAGGCAGCTGTGGAGAAAAAGTATTGATAATGGGAAATCACTGTACTTTTTGGACAATTTTAGCGTGTCTTCCTCTCTGTATTTTTAACAGCTAAATAAAATTAAAAATATTTATAAGGGTTCAAAATAACAGGAAATCATCCTTTAAGGACTAGGACTATATGTCTTGGCTGTTTCCAAGGCACTTATAGCAAGTTGGACTCAATGATCCTTGCGGGTCCCTTCCAATTCAGCTTATTCTGTACTTCTGTGATTCTGTGAAGTATCAGCATGCACAAGTCTGTGAGAGCACAAGAAAATTGCCTGATATTTAATTCATTTTTTTAAAATTCAGAATGTGAAGAATTATGTGCATTATTTTCTAGCATCAGGTAAAATGTGAGTCAAAGCAACATGAAGAAAAAATGGTGGTAGTTTATTTCTGTGGCTGAGAAAGAGGAGGAAAATAGAAAAAAAAAGAGATATTATTATCCTCATGATGCTCTAGAAAGCACAAGGTTGAAACTCTGAAGACTTGTTTGAGAAGATCATTGCATAGCACACATCCTCTAAATACTCCTTCAAAGGACTGATGAAGGGGAAAAGACATTGTGAATGCAATAACTGACCTAACTAATATAACTTAATGAAGATGTGTATTGATTTGGTTATGAGGAACTCTTAGCCTCTAAATATATAAATGCAAAATGGTAATTGTTCACTCTGAAGTTTCTGACCTTCCCTGGATGATGTGAGAAACATGCCTGCTTAAGTCAGACTAGAATCTTGCAAGCAAGGGAAAGATGCGCAACTACCAAAAAATTAAACATACACTACATTTACCTGTTTCATATATATAACCTAAGAGTCAAAAATTAAACCAAAAAAGGGGGGGTTGGACTAAAGCACAGTGGAAACCTAACAATGGCAAAGATGAAGTTACTAAGGGAACTGTGGGGTGATGGAGTTAAAAAGGGACCAAATAGCTAAGAAGAATTTTCCTTCCCTCTCAAGTCTTGGTATATGCATTTTTCCTGAGGATCAAAGCTAATCCTTCACTTTGAGTGTCTAGAAAAAATAGTGGAATATGCAAGCTGTAGCTGACACGCAAACTGAGACTTTCCAGAAAATAAATATAGTAAGAAATCTGATGATAAATGCAATAATAAGTGCATATACACAATATATGTACCATTACCTTGTACTTTAATCAATAAATACATAAATCATATTTTCCTTAAGGGTTGCAATCTTTCTCTTCTAAGCTGTTGTTGCTTTGTTCTTCATAAAGTGCATCTTTGAAATTAATAGAAATTACATATTTCATGAAGGAATGAGCAGTCTAGCTGGACAATCGGGTTCTTCTTAGAAGGGCCCATTACCAGAGGAGTGTAAAAGATGCTGAACATGGCTGAGAGCTTTCATCCCACACTGTCATGGTTTCTTCTGCTGAGCCTCAGGTCTAGTGGTAGGCAGAGCTCCTCAGCATTTGCCCACCTACTAATATGCGGGTAGAATGTTTTTACAGAATTCCAAAGAAGATGTAGTTAACCTAGTTAACTATGGAACACAGATCAAGAACCAACACAAGTGTTTTTTGGTCTAAAAGATCATTTACAATACACAAAAAGAGAAAACTGTTCCTTGGTGACATTTTTTTCCAGAGTTTTCATAATTTTTTTGATAAGGAATATCTCTTCAAGACTCTCCTTAAGATTAAATATCTTCTTCTGACAGTCCACTGTGAATTAAGTGCTAGTCACCCGACTAGAGTCATTGGCAAGGTGAAATTAAAAGAAGAGAGATTCTACAGTCATTTCTGGATACTGGAAAAGGCGTGTTTGTGGATGAATGCTGCCTTTATTCGGGTCATAAAGCATGCTAGACATGGAACAAATGTAGAGTTGGGAATGGTGATCAGTCTACATGCAAACCCTGAAGATTTACAGCCTTGTAATTGATGATCATAGCATGCTGAGGTCAACTGAAAGTTGAACCATTTTCCAGCTTTCTAGTCTGTTTTAATAAACAAGACCTCATTCACTTTCTTGGATGTATTCCTAAACTAAGGTATGAACTGTCACTATAGGATACTTCTAAATTAGTTCTTTGCTGCTAGACAAAAGCTCTGAACATTTTTGAATTAAATGTTCGAAATGATTGCTTCTCCAGGAAAACAAACAAACCAACCAAACAAAACCCCAAACAAACAAACAAACCCCCCCCATATCAAGAAGAAAAACCAAAACCAAACCCATTGCGTTTTATTTTTGCTTTCCCTGTGTTCATTTTCACACACTAAAATATCCCTCAATAGTAGCAGAAATAGTGACTTTGGATGGACTCAGATAAGCTGTAAGCAGTGAGCTGTTGTGGGGGGTTAGAAAACTATAATACTCTAACTAATAATAAAATGCACTTTGAAATTACTGGTTGCATCGTACAGAGCTGTTGACATACCAGACGGAAAACCAACCATACTTGTTTTTCCACGTGAGCACCCACAGCAAAAGAGATAGCATCAGGTATCTACAGCTGCAATGCATGCATCTTCTATACATTAACGGCACATAGCAGAGAGAAAAATCAGGGTGAACTTTTAGCTGACTTCAACAAATATATTTGCAAATATGATTGCATTGTCTACATGCAAAAGGCATTTCTGAAAATATGAGATTGGACAAGTAAGAAATAAGGTGTGAAGCCCTCACAGAGGACTGGTGCATAAGACAATAGAGAGAAATACCTGGTTATTGCCTACTCTCACTACAATGTAAGCTGACAAGACAGAATATCAAAAACCCTTTGTGCTTGTTTTGTCTGGAATAGAGCTAATTTTCTTCACAGTGGCTAGTATGGGGACTGTGTTTTGATTTGTGCTGAAAACAGTGTTGATAACACAGGGATGTTTTATTTATTACTGAGCAGCCAGGGCTCTTCTGCCTCTCACCTCACCCCACCAGTAAGCAAGCTGGGGGTGCACAAGGAGCACTTGGAGGGAGCACTGCTGGGACAGCTGACCCCAACTGACTCAAGGCATATCCTAGACCAAACAGCTTCATGCTCAGCATAGAAAGATGTGGAAACAAGAAGGAGGGGGGGATATTCAGAGTGATGACGTTTGTTTTCCCTAGTCACCACTATGCATGATAGAGCCCAGCTTTCCTGGAGATGGGTGAACACCTGCCTGTTAACGGGAAAAAATGAATGAATTCCTTGTTTTGCTTTGCTGACACATATGGCTTTTGCTTTATCTATTAAACTGTCTTTATCTCAACCTGTGAGTCTTCTGACTTTCTCACTTCTACCCTTCCAATTCTCTTCCCCATCCAATCATGTTAGAGTGGCTCTGTCAGCCTGTTTCTATCTGGAATTAAACCATGACCACCTTCTGTACAAAAGCCAGCCCACTGTTATGAAAATGTTATTGCCAGGTTCTGAGTGGACTTTGTCATTTGAATGCCTTGGAGAAAGGAAGAATCACATACTACATTGCTGTTGCTCATCAAGTAAATACAATAGACTAGTCCTCCATTGTTGCTCCCATTCATTTCCCGTCACATTCCCCTTCAGTGAATAACACAGATGACCCTTTCCTCAGACAAGGGATATATTACCTTGCAAAGGTGTATGTTTGAGAAAAACAGCTTCTCTGCCTGTATGAAGCTCTGCCTACTTCTCTTATCATGATGCAGAATAATTTCATCCAACACCAGATACAAAATGGTCCTAGACCTGATTGCTTTGTTATTCCTTATGATTATTTATCAAATGCAAGACACAGAGGCACAGTAGTGGTAAATAAATATTATATGTAATATTTTCCCTTTTCCTAGTTTAAAGTCCAAGACAGTTAGAGAGTCAGCCTACAGGTGACCAAGAAGACAATGTTTCCAAATACTTTAAGATTGCATACTAATTATTAAACAAGTCCTTTCCCAAAACACTTAAATAAAAAAACTCTAAGGCAAAGCTTGTCTTTGATCATCTTTCTGAAGCTGTAACACAAGTCATCACTTTCAATGTCAACTGAGATGGGACAAATGTGTGTTTAACTTCATTCAGCACAGAGATTTTTATAGAAAGGGAAATATGCTTGGGTTAATGTGGAAATGCTTTTTTTCTTGGCCTAAAAAGTAGACTTATGTCATTCATAAAAGCATGAAAAGGGACTCTATAATACTATATTCATTTATTGGATAATTATGACTTTGACTCAGTGATTCTTCTATGTTTTGCTATCTGAATAATAACAATGGCCAGGCTGACATCATACTTGTGCTGTTATTCAGCAAACCATCCTATAACCTGTGCATTTTTAGGAAAATGTAAGAGTCAACCGTGACTACTTCATTCTGTTCCACAGATTCCCTCTCAGGAAGGTTTAAAAAAAGGACATTTTCAGATACCATAGAACTCAGAATTGCATTCATATTTAACATTATTGCATAACAACAAAATAATGTCAAACAGTGAAATGGTGAATAGGCATGTAATAGCAAAGAGAAAAGCTAAAGAGAAGGAAAAAGGCTAGATATTTTAAACAATTTTTTCGGTTACTGTAGCCCAAGGCTTCCTCTTGATTATTTTCAAGCCGCAATAAAATTTATATTAAATATTTAAAATATGAACAGGCAAGTTTACTTACTGTTTTCTGGATGCCAGCGCACTGCATTTAAATATGCATTGCAGTAATGGAAGAGAAATTCATGTTTAGATCGAGTAACTTTTCCTTGAAGTAAAGGTAGTAAATCATGTCCGTCAATAATCCTGAGTAAGAAAGCATTTCAAAATCAGAAAAATAACTCAAACCTCACTTTCCTGAGAAGATATTCTAACTCTGCACATCTGCTGCTTAAAAAACCTGCTATCTCAATGGCCACCTCCAATTGGTCGATTCAGAAAAAAAACTTCAGGTGCTCTTCCCTTTGATTTTTACATTACCTAAGGAAACAGTTTTACATTTTGCCATTCGGAATAGTTGTTCCCTGAACTTTTTTTTTTTTTTTTTTTTTTTTTTTTTTAAATGAGAACATGAACACACATAAGTGAATAAATTGCTACAACACAGTCCTTCACATACACCCGTTTAAGTTTTTGGGAGTAGTCTGGCTGAAGTACCCTAAAACTAGAAAAAATATGTTGTTCTGTGCTAGCATCCCCAGAGGTAGTGGTAATATCTCTATCCAGCATATTATGTATGCCAGAATTTAAGACAGAAGTGGTAATTTCAAATTTGAAAATTAACTGTTTAAATATGTATTTATCAACTACACACACACACACACACACATAAATACGTATAAATTTTCTAAATGCCACTGGACACTTTTGATCATGCTTTGAAGGAGTCAGTCAATTTATATAAAAATTGACTTATAAAATAAGCAAGGCTTTTAACTGTTTCCCTAAATTAAACCTTTGAATTGCTGACACCAGCTGGCAGGGGAGAAATCACGGTCGGCATTTTTTACCTGGTAGGGATTACAAAGTTTACAGTAAGTTTTATAGGAAATTACTTTTTGCTGATATACACATCAGAAAGTAATTCTTTCTTCAGCATTTTGAGCAACATCCCATAAAAAAAAATTTGAAACTTATAGGAAGTTTTTAAAAGTCTATGTTAATTTTCATTACCTTTACATACATGACCATTTCATTACCATTACATGTACTGCTTTTTAAGTCGCGTGTGTTGATTACATTCTTGTCAGCAACTGCGTGCAACAAAGTCATTCAGAGTAGCACTTTTCTCAGAGGATAGGTAGGAAAACTTCCTGGAATTCTGAAAGCTACCTTGTCTCATAACTGCCCTCTGGGTAAAACCCTTCTGTGGGGGTCTGCTGAAATAGTGTCTTTCCCACTTTCAGTGTTTTACTGCCTGAGTAACAGACTCCTGTCTTGCAAGCTCGCTCATTAACAGATTTATATCTGTTGAACACTTTCTGTTCCAGAGCCTGTTGATGGGGGAAAAGGCGTCTCCAGAAAAATGTCTCCAGTACTCTAGCATCCCTACAGCTGCTGGATTCACAGGAATATATGAGGCTTTTCTTTCCAATGACTAATTTCTTCAACTAGGAGCATCTCCTCCATTCCTTTTTAAACTGCTCCCTCACAGTGACAGAATACTAATTATATTATTTTTTCTTATTTCTCAGGAAGAATTCAGTGGAGCTATAAGAATTCAGCTGCTGGATCAAAAATATTTCAAGCTAGTCCATGACCTAAGATGAAGCAGTACTTGTGGCATCAGTCTACACAGAAGAATCACAGTGGAGCAACCTGCAAGTGGAATTTATGCAAGTATATTTGGATTTCTATAAAACAGATCAAAGAAAACATCAGTACTTAGTATTCACTCAAGGAATATGAAAACAAAATGCATAAGATCTGCCGCATTAAGAACAATCAGAATTTTTGAGGTTTGACAGAATTACTGCTTGTAGAGCATCTCTCAGGACCAACCTGACTAATTTTTCATGTCTTAGACTTGTCCTGCCCTGCCCTTTCCTTCAAACACTCAATGAATAATCATTAGCAGAGTGACTCTGCTCACCACTGGGCTTCCTCATGTGGATTCTTGATGCTTTGTGCTCAAAAGCTGTGTGTGAGTTATACATGTGTTCAAAGCATATGTGCATCAACAGGATTCTTCACTTACTGGATTTGGATAGCAACAGCACTTAGGCAGAGGCACATTGCCACTGAGACTGTGTATCTCTCAAACAAGACAAAGCCTGTGTCAGGAAAGCATCTTCTGAATGCCTGAAGCATCTTGTGGAAGTCCAGTGGCTTTTCTTATCAGGCTGCAAAACTCTGTATGGGATTATTTTCACTAACTTGCTGCAGAGAAAAAAAAAAACCAAACCAAACTAAAAAACCCCAAACAAAACTGTGAGAAAAGCCTAGCTGGCATTTTGATGTGTTTTGTTATATTAAGCAGGATGAGATGATCAAGTTTAAAGTAATCTACACTTATAGTTTCTTTTTCCAACACATTCACTCAAGCAGAACAGAAGCTTTTTTGATACATTCATTTTTGTTTTTAGTAAGTAATTCCAAGTTTGATTTGACAGTACGTTGTTCTGATGGTATTCTGTTATCTTTTTGGTGCTTGGTGCATGTTCTGCAAGTTAAGGTGTATTTACATACCATGTTTCTGTAAAATATTATCAGTATGTCAATATGAAAAGAGACAACATAATATTGCAAGTATAAAACCTAGTTTCTTATTTACATTCTCACATCTATCTTAATAGATATCACCAGAACATACAAAACAGTCATGACACGTTCTATAAAACAGAGATGACTACAGAGCATACCTGTCAGAGGGTAACTGTGCATCTGCAAGTTTGACTATGGTAGGAAATATATCCATGTTACTAGTTGGCTCATCAATATAGGCACCAGCCTGTACCACTCCAGGCCAACGGAGAAGACCTGGCACACGAATACCTCCTTCCCAGTTTGTTGATTTTCCACCTGAAAAATTAGTTTTGTTTGCTGAGAAATCAATTTCTTCTTTGATAATGCCACCCTGTAAGATTCAATTTCCAAATATTAAATATTCTGTCTAGCTAGAATCTTTACATTAGATGTATTAAACTTGTTCTTAATTTTCTAGATTTTCTATCTACTGTAGTACTTTCTCACAGTAAATTTACTAATATGTATTAGACAGAGCTTATAAGATGCATTTAAATTACACAAAAAATAAGCAGTTGTAGGACCTTAAAAGCACTTCACTGGAATCTTCACATAGAAATTGGTCTAGATAGTGTGCTCCATAGCCATGTGAACCTATGACCAGAAAGCAGGAATCAAAAAAACCTGAATTATATCTAGATGTCTGAGGTATGAACCCAGAGAAAGTACATGATATTTTATTTAAAATTGTGCTTAATGACTTTATACAAAAGAAAGTACTAATTTAAGTATATTACTGAATTCTCCAATTCAGTGCATTTGAAAGAAACTCCCTTCAGTGGTGATAACTTTCAGGATGCTGGGAAGAACTTTTTGTCTTCTGAACCAACGTAGTTGCACCAAATGCACTCTCAACTTATTGCATTCAACACTGCTTTGCAGTCATTTATTGTTTCTACAAGATCCATCACTAACCAGTCCTCCCAACATCTTTGCAGCAGGGCAATGGGCTTATTCTATGACAGCATGTTCACCATTACCTAATAAATAATTGACACAACTCTGTAGGGAGAGGCATCACAAATGGTATTACCAAGGTCCTGCACAGTCGTGACTATGTAGAGCACTTCAGGGTGACCTTTGAAATTAATATATCACTTGAAAAAGAAACCTCTTTTAAACATAAGGGGTTTTGATGTGGTTAAGCACGGTCAGGGCTATTTACAAATAAACTGAGATTGTTTTATACATTTGAAATATCTGGAAAAAGAGGAATATGTGGGTTGGACTTCTGCCATCAAATTACTCAAATAGCAATTCACAGTTTAGTCAAAACTCCTATTGGCCTATTTTTTCCTGTATCTCTCTTTTTCAAGTAAAAAAAAAAAAAAAAAAAAAGAAAGAAAAAATATTACCACAAAGTACTTGAACTTTGTTTCCTCAGCATGTCAAACATCGAAAACACCTCATAGATGTCAATACTTTTGGTACCAACCCCAAGCTTTGTTATAGGTGCTGTCTATTTTACTGACTCCTTGATGATCTTTTCCATTTCAGCAAAATGGGTTAAGAATCCACCTGGTTTTCTACAGGTTTCTCACTGTTCATAAAGGTAAGTAGTAACTTCAAGACAGACAACTCTTTTGTGTAGAAATTTACCTTTTTCTTTTCTAGTGACTGAAAGATCATTACCTCATGATTCTTTGTTATATCAGATTTTTGCTTAAATTTTTCATGGGCTTTATCAGAATTCGTAATATTGAATAGTCAGGGACACATCTAGTCTGACATGAGAAAACTTAGACTTTCTAATATTCAACCTTATGTCAAGTGACATTTGCTTGTGTGCAAATAGTTGCTTCAGTTTGTTTTTTTTTTTTTAAAACAGTGCCAAGATCAAATCTCAACAGGGCTGTCTTCTAGAACACTCTTAAAAGTATACTTTCATCACTGAGTTAAACATAATTCTATTCTCATGATGAAGTATGTGACTACCTATTTTAAAACTCAAGAATGAGATGCATGTGCTATTTTTGTTTACATTACTGTAAAATATTATTTTCAAAACACAAGTCTAAAGAAAATGTAGACTTAAATCCTTAAAGTGTTATTTTGTGAGACATAGAACACCTTCCACCTAGCAGAAGGAAGTTTTCACCCAAAAGTATGCTGATGCTGATTAGTTGTTAATGTTGTTGGGTCAAGATCAGTGTAGATGTCAATAGACTGTGTACATCTTCTGTAGAAAAGATGATTCTATCCCTGTACAACAGTCATTAAGTTTTTCAAAGTTTATTGGGAGTTAGGTGTTTTTTGAGGACTCCCCCGCCACATTCCCTGGGGGGAGGGGGCTCTGGGATGACAGCAGGACATGGCACGGGGTCTCCCCTGTGCCTGTCCCTGCCCCTGCCCTGGTCACATGTACCCAAGTTTTATTCTCCTATTGGTCCCAAAATGATCCCCTGGCCCGGAGAACTCTGGGTTGTGGGCCAATTGATCAGTCTATGTGTTGGCTTCGAGCGATACGGTTAGGGAAATAAACATCCTGAAACATCTACAAAAATGAGCCTTCCCTGATTTCTTCTACGGGCCAGCTGTTCCCTGTCTACAACAGGTGTTATGTAGCAGGAAAGATCAATATCCTGACTGAGCTATGGTGCATAGAAAATCCTGTTGAGTGTGATTTGTTAAATCCAAATAAAAATTCAAGAAAAGCATAAGGCCATAAAATTACAGATATCCTTGAATTAACATACTTTCAGTGAACAGCTATGCCAGGGAGATGATTTAGTTCATGAGCCAGATCCTAATTCTGTGTACGCATGACAGCAGCTTTAGGGCTGAACAGTATCAACAGACAGACAACACCAAGAGTTGATCTATACCATAGGTAGCTTTAGGTATGATGTTCCTTTTATTTCTGTATGCCTGTCTAAACCTAGTAAGAGTGCTAGCTAGACTGGATGTTTAAATAAAGTCTTGTGATACTGTTGTCTCCTGTGTAATCTGAAGATAAAAGAAAGTTCAAGGTAAGTGGTTGTTGGAATGCAGGCTCCTGCTGCCTTCCCACAGTTTTCCCTGACCCTGTTACATCTAGGCCTCAGTACTAAAGAATGTGGAGGAGGAGAGCTATATCGAGTCACACAGATATGAACTGCGAGTAAGTTTTAGTCTTAAGAAAGCTGAAGTACATTTTAAGTGCCTTAAACATAAGAAAGAAACTGCATTAAGCAAAAGTCCTTAGACCTAGTTACAGAGTACTAATCTCACCTTTGGCAAAGTTAAACTCTGTTCTAGATGAAACTAAAACAAAGCCAGTACATTCCTAGATGGAACAGATTAAACCATTCTGCATATGTTTTAGGTAAGAATTACAACCACCATGGTAAATTAGAACTTGGCCTGGATAGGTCAGCGAAGGTGGTGTTAGGAGTTGTGTTAATTTCTTATTGGGTAATTTAGAAATATAATGTGTTAGTTTCGGGACTTGAGAATCCATACATCTTCTTCGCTTTACCATCTTATGCTGTTGCTGCTGTTGCTGTGCCTATTGCTATCTTCGCTGCTGCTGCTGCTGCTGCTGCTGCTGCTGCCAACACTTAAGAAACTGGACTTTACTGTAACTCTGGGCTCTAGCCCACGGACTCTGAAACTTATTTACCAATGGAATAAAACCTCTATTACAAGCACCAACGGCCTCAGCCTTTGACAACTCGTAATTAACTCATCAAGTGGCAAATCTGGTTCCCACATATCAATTCTTAAAACCTAGATATTGGGTTGCTTTCACAGCTCCTAGGTTCACAGCACAATTTTCTTGAATAATGCAGGAGGTCAGAAAAGTTGCACATTACCCAAGCACACAGGAACACTCCCCAAACTCTGATGCCCTGCTATAAGGTAGAAAAAGCAAAACGGATTCCACAGCAGGGCTATCTCCTCACTTATGTCTACGAAGAAGTGACTACTCTTTTCCATCCAAAAGGCTAATTGAAGCATAACTTTTTTACATCTCTGGAGACTGGGAATAGCAGGGAATCAGGGCAGGAATTACAGGTCATTGCAGAGGACTGTCTTCTATTATCTATGCTTACATGGTGTTCATTTTTATTAGAATTGTGTTTAGTGACTGGAGGTGCTTAATACCGTTATACGATTACAAATCTCTGGACATTTATCATCTTTAAAACTCTAGCTGTTAAATTTTGTTCAAGATACCTACATTCTTGTTTCCTTAAAGGAAAAAAAATCAAGGTTTTACTGCTGATACTTGAAACATGTAGCAAACATCTAGATGGCTAATAAAATTAAAAATTAACAACAAAATGTCATTATTTTGAAACAAAATCTCTTGATACTTAAGGATCTGGCTCATTAGTTTTGTATTTTGCTCAGACTTGACAACACAGAAACAGAGAAAAGCCTGCAACCCAGTAGCCTGGATGCCTTGCAAACTCTAGGCAACCTAGGTTTTGATGTTTTTGTTCATTTAAATTCTTCTAAAAATATTTTTTAAAAAGCATAAAACACATCGGGTTGTATTTTCCTGCAGAGCTATCTACACTTTCTGAGTAGTTGCACCTTTCAGTGTTATATTGAACAATGGCCTACATTCACCTTTCCTGAAAAATCTGCAGGAGCAGGCAAAATACTGACATAATTCTCTGCAGTCACCCACAACATGATGTCAAATTTCCATTTTAACCTCATTTCAAATCTTAGCTAAAAGAATATATCTTTTTTTTTTCTCCCTCTGGTTTAAATTGACTGCTATTACCTACCTCTGGGAATAGAGGTTTTACAAAGGATTCTATATAAGGGGGAACTCTGCAGTAAATCACTATTAACATTATGAATGATGAAAACTATTTTAAATAACTTTCTTAAATCACATGGATTATAACGATACTACCCTTTCCTCCATATAGTCTTCTAAAAACAAAGCTTCTAAACCCAATTCATTCTCTTGAATAATAGAGAAATACAAAGAAATTAATTATTCTACCCATCTATAGTGAACTTCATGCCACAAATATCACCAACCAAGACTGGTTACTATTGCTTAATTTTTAAAATGGTTGAACAACAATTTCTTTTCAGTGGCAAATTTACTCTTTATTTTACTGATTTTTAACTTGTTTCATGTACTGTTTTTGTTAATTTTTAATCTGAGCTATTCTTGTACAGGTGAATGAAACAGACATGGCTCATTTGGCTGTTTTTCATCTGACCTTTCTCCCAGCCAAATGAAATGATCTCTGAGGATACTTTTTCTTTCAGTCAAAATTACAAGATGGGGTGATTATTTAAAAATCTGAATTACTTCAGAGAGAATATAAAAATATGGTACATTTGAAAAAAAAGGGTCAACTAATGCTTTCTTTCAAGTCAAAAGTGAACTCCAACAAATATCACTGTATATGCCATAGCAGGATTCCTGGGGCCAAAGTAATGGTCAGCTTGATCTGTCTGTGGCTTACAGGAAAGAAAAGGTTTACTAACAGCTCCAAGAAACCCTGCTGAACTAACTTATCACTGCAGTATATAAACTTGTGTTACAGTAATAAATTTTAATAAATTATTGGGTAATTGATTCCTCCATTTCTTGTTTTGGTCTCACAGATCTGTAGTAGATTAAAAAAAATTAGGGTCTAAGCCCTTAGGAAACATTAAATTTTTTTTATGGATATTAACAAATAACTATGATAATACCTATTTCTAAGGCACAAAGCACTTAAAATTGATGTTGTTCAAACTGTTTGGCTTTATCAGTGTTTGGCTCCACAGCAGAACTCACAACCCACTCTAGCAACATGACAGTAGCCAAGTGTCTGTATTGTGCTAAGTGCTTCAAAAGTACAAAGACAGTGTTTCTAATGCAGGTCTGAGGTACAGGCAAAATGTACATATCCAGAAGATGGTAGATATG
>WEIT01041106.1:0-11718 GCA_013389985.1 Dryoscopus gambensis
TCACATCAAAATCTTTGTGAAAGCCTCAACCAGCCCAACAAACTAGGGCTTCACATCAAAATCTTTGTGAAAGTCTCAACCCAGCCCAGCAAACCCGCTCCAGCCCCAAGAGCACTTGAGGTGCACGCAGAGGAAAACATCTCTTAGATGCTGGCAGTCATTCCTACACTGACATAACCCTGTTCATGCCTCATCCACCTCTCCCTCTCTCCTCCCGATTTATCCCCTCAAAAATTTCCAGCTCAGGTGGCTTCAACAAGAACACCCAGCCGGAATGATCCTCAAAGCTTCTGCAGCTCTCCAGAACATAACACATTTCCCTGGATGCTCAGACACACACAAACTCTCCTCAACCTGTTCACAGCAGATCAGGAGGGAGATTTTCAAAGCCTCTCAGACTATATGTGAACATCAGGCTTTCAGCAAGATGCAAGGGTTCCAAAGTACCAGAAATGCTCTGAAATTGCCTTCTCCAATTGAAAATTGGTTTCATGCCCACAT
The DNA here is from genome assembly GCA_013389985.1 of Dryoscopus gambensis. Taxonomy (NCBI): domain Eukaryota; kingdom Metazoa; phylum Chordata; class Aves; order Passeriformes; family Malaconotidae; genus Dryoscopus; species Dryoscopus gambensis. Next base: position 502 of record WEIT01041106.1, read on the forward strand.
GAGTTAAGTTCATGCTTTAAAAAAAAAAAACCACACACACNCATTTATCCCCTCAAAAATTTCCAACTCAGGTGGCTTCGACAAGAACACCCACCCGGAATGCTCCTCAAAGCTTCTGCAGCTCCCCAGAACATGACACGTTTCCCTGGATGCTCAGACACACACAAACTCTCCTCAACCTGTTCACAGCAGATCAGGAGGGAGATTTTCAAAGCCTCTCAGACTATATGTGAACATCAGGCTTTCAGCAAGATGCAAGGGTTCCAAAGTACCAGAAATGCTCTGAAATTGCCTTCTCCAATTGAAAATTGGTTTCATGCCCACATGAGTTAAGTTCATGCTTTAAAAAAAAAAAACCACACACACCTCTCAGATGAAACTAAACAGCCAAATGCATGCCCTGGGGCTTTTAAGTCATCTGGATATTACAGAATAATGGTTCTGGAAAGCATAAAAAACTCTTTTAAACTTTCTTCCGCTCAATTTTCTGTGACCAGATCAGGGGTAAAACCACTCGGGCAGTGGCAGTTTTTATCAAGGGCAGGGGGACAGGTGTCTGCACCCAGAAATCAGGACAAACCCAGGGCAGCCAGCCTGATAACAATGACATTTTCCAAAGCAAGGAGCCCATGTTCTAACAGGAGACTCAGATGAAGTCTGAAAAGAAGATGGGGTGAAATGACAAATCCCATTTGAATTAGGAGACAACCCAGAGCTGTTTCCCAGAGGGAAAACAAAACCCAATTTTAGATGATGGAGCAAATGTTGCCTCAGCTTTACCACTGCCCTCAGAAGTCCCTTCTCACAAAGGTCACTGGCATCTTTATTTGCTATTTCTGGCCTGTGCTGTGCCAACTCCTTCCCCCCAGCCCAAAGCAAGCCGCTGACACGGCAATCCCACGCTGCTGCAGTCGGAAGGGGTTTAATAAATACAGTTAAAAATAAAAAAAACCCCACTGCTAAGCAACCGCAGAATGAAGAGTGTGGAGTGTTTAAAAGAGACAGGAGCTCGAGTTTAACATCTCACAGATGAGCAGGGCACTGCTAAGCCTTAACCACAGCGAAGAAATCCTACGGGGCACTTGACATTTGCTCCCTCCTTTCCAATCCTTCCCTCACGGAGTCACCCAGCACCACTCAGGGCTAACCACAGTGTCTTGGCAGGCCCAGGTTTGAAGCAATAATGCAGAGACAGGAACCAGATCTTTAGAAGAGGAGATGTGGGAGGGGGTGGAAGAGAGAGAGGAGCAGGCAGCAATGCCAGGCTCCTGCTGCTCGGAGCAAAGCTGCCTTTGTGAATGGTTTGGGCTGTGGAACGGGTACAGAGCAGGAGGCGATGGCTCTCAGTGCAGGTCCAAGCTGCCCACCCACGCTGATACATGCCTAGAACATGGAAATAACCCAGCAGGGATGGACCCATCCAGCCCCAGGCACAAAGAGCATCTTCCTGAGGGATAAGGACAGCAGGAGGTGGTGTGCTGCAAACCCTTCCCAAGGGCGCTGCCAGCTGCACCGGCATCCCACTTCTCAGTCTGAAAGTCAATGGAATCCTCTTCTTCTGACAACGCCTGGGTCTCCTGGAGAGGGCTCAGGAAATTGGGCCATCAAGGGCATTGTTTAAGCCTGGAGTGCTCCTCTGGGATGGCTGAGTGGCAGTGGAGAGAGATCTTGGAGCTTTTCCAGCTCTCCTCCTCCCAAAGCCCACCTTTCTCCTTGGCCAGTGTTAATGGATTCAGCCACACGAGCCAAGTGCTCATCTGGGAGCTGGACACTCAAGTACTTGTCCCCTCATGACAGCCGATGAACTAATTTTGGAAAAAACCAGAATTGTATCTCATACATCCCAATTCATCCTTCCACAGTGACCTTCCACTCACCAGTGGAAAGAAATTCCTTCAGTTTTAAAATCATTTTCTCTCTCTCAAAAAAAAGATGCAAAGTAAAAAGGAAACAATGAATTCAACTTCATTCCACCAGGCAAAAATATCTGCCCATTGACACAGACCTCCAAAGCAGTCAGGGAAAAAAATAAAGTATCTGCTTTGAGTCTTTCTTGTGTTTGTAAGTGGTACTGGGACAAACTGGGAGCAAGTATATTAAGGAATATTAAAGAACTATCAAACTCTTGGAACAAAGCACAGCTCGCTCTTGAAATAATCCTCTCTAAATTCTCTTTTAATTGGTCTTATCCACTCAGCTCAACATTTGCCAGCAAGGAATGACTTTCTGACAGTCACCAGGTTCCTCCTTCCCTAAAGATCAATGCCTTGTGAAGGAGAGGAAGAGGAGAAGGAGGAAGGGCTTCCTCCTCGTGCATTCTTGAGATGGTTTTTCGAAGTTGGTGAAGACCCTCCCGTGCCACAAAGTCCATTTGGGATCTCTACTCTGTCTGCACCTGGGGTGCTCCAGAAAAAGTCCCATTTAAGCAGCTCTGTCTATTCCCAAGGCCAGGCTGTGTTTCACTGGAATAAAACGGGCTCTAGGATCAACCACAGCCTTCCTGCAAACGAAGATGACAAAGGGATCCAGGTTCCCTCATTTGGACAGCTCCACCTTTAACCTCAGTGCAATAATCAGCAGCATCTGATGGAGACACAGGAGTTACTGGCTGAGTTCACTAGGACAGCCCTTTCCAGTGGGAAAAATCTGCAATGACCAGGCACTGGACATGCTGGGCCACTCCTGGCTTGGATCATCCCCAGACGGTCTCACAGCAGCTGGGACACTGACCTACCTCAACACCACATCGGCCTGCACTCCATGCACCTTCTGCTCCACTGCCTTCTGGAAGGACATCAGAGTGTTTTCTGGTGCCAGCTGTTAGGAAAACACAGAAAAAAACAGTGAGAGATCAGCAGCATGAGGGAAGTTTACAAAGCAGTGTCAGCGAGGATGCTGGGAGAAGGGTTTGGAGACATCAGGGTGTCCTAAGTGACCCAAAATGTTATTATTCCATATCTCTCTGTGCCCAAAAATTCCTGACTCTTCCATACCATGGAGAACAACTAGCCCACACATTCTGTAAGATATTTTATTCCCGCATCTACTCATTCCAGAAAGTCATCTATTAATCAAAAAATCAGACAGTTTCTCTAATAACAAACATTCTAGCTAGTTTTAATGACAATTAAAAAAATGCCTTAAGCCTAGAAAATGTATCCCTGTGGCTATCAGAGAGAAGGACTCAGATTTTATTTGAGATTCCTCCCTGTTGAATGGAGCAGATGGTAACAGAATTAGGGTTTGTTTAAAATAAAAATGGTGTGAAGACAAACACTTTGTTTTTCTACAAAAGCAGTACAGTGTAGCTACTCCCAAAACACCCATGGAACAACAACAGGCAGATCAGGAAAAAAAAATACAACCGTGGAAAGGAAACCTGGCAGGTTTTCTGCATGGAATCACATCAAAGTAAAGTTATTTTTTAAAAATAAATTACTTTTTTTCCCAATTTTTTTCGGGTTTAGAGCACCTGTAATACTCTGTTTTTCCACCACCACGATCAGTTCCATCAGGACACAATGAGCATTCACAATCCATGATTTACTCAGGGACTGCAAAGAGAAATAATTAAGGGCAAAGGCCCAACTGCACCATGCAAGCAAGATAGAATAATAAAATAAAAATAAATACAAGAACTTGCTTAAGCATTTAGAATGCCTCTAAGTGACATTTGTTTTCTGATCATTTCACAGGCTCAGGTCAGCAAAGCTTTGGGGTAAAATAATCAGAGCAAACGTCAGCACCAACCTTCACCCAGCTCCGGTATCTCAGCTCTGAATTCCTCTGGCTCCGGCCACACATCAATACAAGTTCATTTTTATGTTTGCTCAACAAAGGCAGCACAGAGCCACATTATCTTCCTAAAACAGCTCCCAGTCAAAGCCAGACTTGTTTAGGCGAAGACAGAGGCGACACCCCCGGCGCACAGCCCCGCGCTGGGTCACCCAAGGTCGAGCTCCAGGAGGAGTTCCCCACACATTCCCAGCGCTGACAGCAGAGAGCAGCAGCCACAAGGAGCTGGAGAATCCCATCCAGGCTTGCTCGGATCGCGTTGGGTTGCTCTCAGCAGCTCGGGTGTCCCTTCCCAAGTAGCTCAGGTTTCTGCAGGGTAACCCTGCAAGGTGATCCTCTCTCTACAGCTCAATATTTGCTTTTTGGACCCACCCCCTATAAAAACATCTCCTACCAAGACAGGCTGGGAGAGCTGGGGTTGTACAGCCTGGAGAAGAGAAGACTCTGGGGAGATCTCAGAGAGCCTCCCAGCGCCTAAAGGGGCTCCAAGGAGACCTCATTGCAGCCTTGCAGTACTTAAAGGGGGACTGGAAAAAAGGAGAGCACGTTTTACACAAGCAGACCGTGACAGGACATGGGGGAATGGCTTTAAAGTGACAGAGGGCAGGGCTAGATGGAATATTAGCGAGGAATTCTTCCCTGTGAGGGTAGGCAGGCCCTGGCATAGGGTGCCCAGGGAAGCTGTGGCTGCCCCTGGATCCCTGGCAGTGTCCAAGGCCAGGCTGGAGGGGCTTGGAGCAGCCTGGGACAGTGGAAAGTGTCCCTGCCCACTCCAGAGCAGAGGAATTAGATGAGTTTGAAGGCCCCTTCCAACCCAAACCATCCTGTGCTCCTGTGATTATAACCCTTCAGGCAAAGACAGATCTCCCTGTGAGCATGTGCTGAGTCCCCAGCCTGTCACCCTCACATAAATAATCGCCTCTCCCAGTGAGGCCACCATCGATCCAAAACCTGCCCTCCCCGGCTCCTGAACCTCTCGGTCGATCCCAGCCCTGAGGGGACTGCACAAGCCACGGACACGGATGATGTAACTCAGTAAAGATCAGCCAGAAAGCCGGGAAAGCAAATTTAACCTTTTCCACCACCATCAGATGCTGCCTATTCCCACAGGTGGCACCACTCTGGAGGCAGGATTGCTCTGTACCAGGGGTTTATAAACTCTGAAATATGAGGGGTTTGGTGAGACAGGAAAATCTTAGATACCAGGATTTCCATCCCCCCAGCCTGTCTATTCTGCCAAGAAGGAGGGAGCTGAAGCCCCAAATTAAGCATGTTTAAGGCAAAGATTCATCCAAGTGGGGCAGCTACTATTACAGGAATTAATTGCTGAGATCAATGTTATTTTCTTGAAAAGGCTTTACAGCCAAAGTGCAATAACAAAAAAAACCGCACAATCTTTGTGCTTTTATTTCTCGCTGTCTCTCTCCAGGTTTTTCCATGGGATACCTCCTTGGTACAATATATACAAGCGTGCTATGCCTAAAACCTAACTCCAGGTTTGTAACAAGGGACACAACCAATTCCTTAAGGGCAAGAAACCTTGGAGCACAAAGCAGTGGTTTCCAAACCTGCTCTTTTATAAACCATGCCCACGCCACTGAGAGCCAGACAGACCCAGCACAGCATTTCTAGGAGCTCCTCCACCTCTCTGTGCTTGCTTTGAGAGACTCATCCCCTGCCGAAATCAGGCTACTATTCATTTCTTCCTGCTGCAGAGACATAGCAAGTAATTTCTAGAAAATTACCGTGAATGAACTCATTTTGGTTATTTTTGTGCTTAGAAATCCATTGCAAACGCATTCAAACGGAGTCAGGAGCTTTGGGGACCTTCCTTAAAGAAGATTATGAAACTGTCTTAGTGCAGCACAACCTTGCTGCAGCTGGACATCACCACATTGTGCTTTTCCCTTAATTAGCCAGGGCTTAAAGCAGAAACTCATGGCATCATTTGTTGGGGAGGTTAATGAAGAAGCCAGGCCAGAAGAACCCAATTTTATTCCAAACTAATTGCAGCCACTGCAAACCTCTGGCTGGTCTAGGGGAAAGTGTCCCTGGCCATGGCAAGGAGTTGGAACAAGGTGGTCTTTAAGGTCCCTTTCAGCCCAAACCATTCTGGGATTCTGTGATTAGGCACTAAAAGATCTGATCTTTTGTTTCATCAACAAGATTCCAGGGTATTTTCTTGCCCGTTTGGAAATACGGCCATTGTTTTAATTTTTTTAAATTAATTTTTCCTCTTTCTCTCTCCTTTCCAGTACTAATCTCCCTGTGAGCCACAAACTGGACAAAAAAACCCCACAAGGCAGGGTTAAAGTGATGCCTAAGAAATGGAATTTCCTTTTGTGTAAAAACGATGCCCTTTGGAAGTTCCCTGTGTGGGGCTTAGTGTGGGATCTGCCAGTCCAGGGATTTCAGCATTAGTGTCCCTTTGTGCCAGGTGAGTAACATGCCAAGGCAGTGACAGTTGTGATTAAAGCATAAAATAAAACACATCTTTAAGTCCCATATTTTAGAGAGCATCCATAACTAACCCTGCCCATGGCAGGGGGCTCTGAACTCGATGGTCTTTAAGGTCCCTTCCCACCCAAACCATTCCGGGATTCTGTGGTAGCCTAACTTTTCAGGAAACTGCTCGACCAGACTGAAAGGAAGTCAAAAAGCACAAAACAAACAGGGAAAAAAACCCAACCTGCCACGGACAAGAGGATAAACTCATAAGCAAAAGCCATTAGGGATTTAATAACTAGATACAGGAGATGAGACCTCATTACTGTACTGCCCGCACAAGAAAGCTGAAGCTTGATTTAATGAAAGACGACCTGACCTGACACAGATTTATTTCCCAGACAAGCCTTTCTCCTGCTCTGGCAGAAGATGTTTATTGTGAGTGTTTGCTGCTAACAATCAGGCCAGCAGCCAGGTTAACTGCCCTTATTTTTAATATGTAAAGNAACAGTAAAGAAGGTGTGCAGCAAAGCAAATGCTTCTTGATTTCACCTGCACAAGCAGCACAAACCAAAGCTCTTTAGAAGCCTGAAGAAGCAAAGCCACCCCAAAGAGATGGTGGCAATGTTGGGGTACCTAAGAGAAGATGAAAGGAAGGATTCCACAATTCTGTGAAAAGCAGCAGCCAAAACAATGCAATGGCACAAACCAGCCTGAGCAAGGCAGGAATTGCCCTTTTGTTTGTATCTCAAACATCGGGAGTGTCACTTGACTCTGGGTTCAAGCCCTGCTTTACTTCCACAGAAATGCTATGCAGGAGTGCCTCAAAGTTGTATTTCTTGTATCCATTCCCTGGAGACTGCCAGATCCAGCAGCAGCCTCTGCACAGGCTGAGGAGTCAGAGCACAGGGCCCGGATCACTACTCACCATCGGCGCCCCACGGTGACCCAGGATGGCTGGCTTGGGTCCCAGAGCCGCCTTCTCCATGATGCAGGGGGAGGATATGGTGAGGGGGACGAGGTAAAGTGCAACTACGACTGCCAGGTATGCAGTGAACATCAGCATCTGGGAAGCTGGGATGGAGAGAGAGACAAAGAGCTCGTGAAATCGCTGGCCCTGACCTCCTCGCGCCACAGGAGCACGTTCTAGAACACCTCTGCCTTCCTCCAGAGGAGAGACTCATCTACTGTCAGTGCCTCCAGTGCAAGAGCAGAGCTCTGTGCTTAGGGAAAAACATAAAAAATCAAGTCCTGAAGGAGGTTTTCACTTCACTTTGTATTGGGCAAACAGTAAGTTAAGTGAATCGCTTAAACCCCCAGCAATGCCGCCCAAACACTGTTGGCTTTTCCACCCTTTGGGTGGGACAGCGCCAAATTTTGCCCTGCCTGACAACAGAAATAATTCACCAGTCACACAGAGCTAAAAATAAGCACCACATCAGTGCAATTAAAGTTTATACTGGTGGTTTCACCACCACCACCCACTTCAGCCAGGGCAAGGCCGCTTCAGCTGCTTCTGCCTTGAGATTTGTGCCACAAAAATGCAATAACGCTTTACTGATCAAGCTGGAGATGTTCCAGTAAATCCCTGGGCTGTGATGGTGCTGCAGTGCTTGCGGCCAGAGGAGCAGTCCTGCCTCCCACACCACCCATCAGCCACCCAATTCCATCCAGCAGTGACTTCCCACAAAGTCCAGACTCCCTGGGAATCTTTGGAAGGTGCTGACAGAGCAACAGAATCACCCCTTGTACCCCACAGACGTGTGTTCCATATGAAAAACAACAGGCACCTTTGAACTCCTAAGGTCTCTGGAGCCACTTGTAACCACAGATGTTAGAGCAAAAGACTTGATTTTTTTTTTTTTGTAATTATTATTTATTTTGCAAACTCATAAAGGCTTTGGAACTCAAGGGATAACCTCAAAATAAAAACAAAACCCTAAACCCCTTAAAATAAATATTTGCAGTGGATGCAAGATAGAGAAGGTTTATTTTTAAGGGAAGGACAGAACAGCCCAGCTCTGCTCCTGAGGCCACAACTGATCTGGTTTCCCTCATAAACAGGCTACTTTTTGCTTCCAGCATCTAATAGGCTCATTCACACATGTTCCCACAAGCCAGAAAGTAACTCTAGGAGCTCTGCCAGGGAAATTTTCCTCCTCTCTGGCAGAGATATCAATCACTCCCAGAGCACTCAAGGAACTCGTTGGCACCTTGCTAAGGGAACTCATGCCTTGTCCTGCACCTTAAAGGTGTCACCAGCACCCAAACCTCCAGGCAAACACAGAATGTGATCCTGACCCAGTTCCTGCTCGCCCCAGGAGCACCACACACCAACCAGGCGCTGAAAATTCAGTCTAATCAGAACAAAAAACCCAATAAAAATTTGCTCGGAAAAAAACAACCATAAAGAAATGGCAAGAATAGGCTTGCACCAAGGCCTGCAGCTGCTTCTGATATTTCCAAAAGATTAAAATCCTATTTTCCATCAAAAGTGACCGTAGGTTCTCACAGATGTTTTAGTTCTTTTCTTCTGTTTTTAACACCACCGCATCTGCATCAAAAAGCCTCTAAACTATTCCAGGTAAGATGCCCTCCACGAGTAAAATGAGTCTGAAATAATCTAAAGATCAAGAGATACCAATGTCTTTTTCTTCAAAACAAACAAAACAATCCAGGAACTGAAAGAGAGAAGGAAAACATCTCCCTGGCTTAAAAAAAAAGAAAAGAAAAAAAAAAAGGAAAAAAAAAGTAAAAAGAGGGAAAAAAAGAGAATCAAGGGGGGGAAAAAAGACAAACAAGAGGAGCAGCCACTCCCCACCTGCAGGGACACGGGAGGTACTCACTGGCTTTCTCCGTGCGTGCAAACTGCCCCGCCACCAACCACGACAGTGCTGTGACAGCTGCCAGGGCTCCTATATGCAAGAAAGGGGCTGTGGCCTGCAGGGCACAAGAACAGAAGAGGAAAATGTGATTAAAAACACCCCAGGCACCTTGAAAATTCCTTGAGTTCACAGGTTCCGTTTGCAGGTGGATTCCGCACCGTTCCTGCATCAGCCTCCCGCAGCTGTTTTGGCAACAGCTTCTTCCAAATCCTGCCACTGCCTTTGGCATTCTGGTGGCTCTGAAGGGAAAGGAGAAAATCTCTAATCTCCTCATAGGGGAATTTCTCCCTCAATCACACAGATATTTGGAAAAAGGGCTGCTGGAGAGAGTCCAGAGGAGGCCCCAGAGCTGCTCCAGGGCTGGAGCCCCTCTGCTCTGGAGCCAGGCTGGGAGAGCTGGGGGTGCTCACCTGGAGAAGGCTCCAGGGACAACTTACTGTGGCCTTTTAGGACTTAAAGAGGGTCTATAAGAAAAATGTGGACAGACTTTATTAGGGCCAGCTACAGTAGGACACAGGGGAAATGGTTTTAAACTGAAATAGTGTAGATTCACATCACATAGGAGGAAAAAAAATTTATGATGAGGGTGGTAAAACACTGGCACAGGGTGCCCAGAGAAGCTGTGGCTGCCCCTGGATCCCTGGCAGTGCCCCAGGCCAGGCTGGACGGGGCTTGGAGCAGCCTGGGACAGTGGAAGGTGTCCCTGCCCATGGCAGGGGATGGGAATTAGATGAGCTTTAAGGTCCCTTCCACCTCAAACTCGTCTGGAATTCTCTGAACACAGTGGACTGTATCACCAGGGTGCATCAGCACGACACAAAGTTGGAGATGTATCATCTGAGTCATGCTTCTGCTCTCCAATTCCCTGACTAAATCTTAAAAAAATCCCCAATAAAAGAAAGCACTTCTGAGAAATATTAGTCACTTGTGTGAATGCCACTTCCACCCCCTGTATTTGCATAGATTTGCATACTCCCAAATACATGTCAGTGATCACCTCTTAAGCAAAATGGGCAAAATATTTTTTGGACTTTCTTTTTGAGGAAGAGGGGAAAAAGCAACAGAGAGCAGGTCTACCTAGAAATTAATAGTTTGTCAGTATTTTCCTCTGACACTTCTACAGCCCTACAGGACACCACAAGTCTGTCTTAAAACAATTTTCTCATTGCCAAGATTTCAGTTTGGGGAGTGCCCACCATCAAGACAGAGTTTCATCCTTCGGAAATTCATAAATCCCACGGAATTCAGCTGCTCTGGCCCCTTTCCCCTCCCAGGGAAGCATCCTTGCAGATAACTCACCTGCAATGAAATAAATACCATCTCCCACTCATCGTCCCAAAGCTGTGCTATCGACGACATGGTCACCACAGTAGTTATCAAGGTTGTCACCAGGCCAATCTGCAGCCAATCAGAGGGTATTTACAAGCTGGAGACTGTGGTTATTATAAACGGAGAGAGAAAACCTTTGCATGTAATAAAAGGCCTGAGATAAGCAGCAGGAAGACCACAGGGAAGGAGGTTGGGCTCATGTGCTGTCATGTTGTGACCTCTTGTAACAGATACTGGGGCTTGAGAAGGGACTCTGGGTGGGACAGAGGTGGCATTGAGAGGACAGACCAAGACCCAGCCCACCAGGGCCTCCCCCAGCCGCCCTCTCACGTGGAAGCACTCAGAGGTCTGAGCAAAGCAGGCAAAATGAAAACGTGACCTCCGCGGGGAAGGTAAAAAGTTCAAACGGTCCAAAAGTGCCACGGAAATAACTCCAGCTGCAAAGACTGAAAATCTGGGCTGTCTGTCTAAAAATAATTCCTCACTCTCTGCTCTGTCTGTTATGCAGCCTCTGCTGCTCTGCCAGAGCCAAAGGATGCTGCTGCAGATCCAAAATCTATGTGGGAGACTTGGCAGAAACCAATCCCCAGGAATGAACGGATCATCTCGGTTGCACAGGGCACCTCTAAGCCAATTTCAGGTTTAACGCCTCAGACCAGCAAATAAAACCCCACATTCCCAACATTTACAGAATCGCTTTGGTCCATACAAACAGGATTCCTCTCTCTACAGCCCTAATTGCCCTTGGTGTGGCACAGAGGTG
>WEIT01041190.1:242-15705 GCA_013389985.1 Dryoscopus gambensis
TCGTAAAAGACGGAGAGGCCAAGACTACTATCAGTTCTCTTCATAAAAGACAAAGAGGCCCGAACCCTGTTATCAACACTATGTGTGAAGTATGAAGAAACTCGAAGCTGTTATCAACCCTCACTGTCTGGAGAATTAAAGGACTCAAGCCCAGAAATCAAGAGAAATAAAACCGCAAGGCCAGGAATTGCGCATGCTCTAAAAAGGTGGACCCAAGGTGTGTCCATGCAAAACTGTTCCTGGAAAAGTTTGAATATGCATAAAGAATAGACAGTAAAAAACTGTATAAAAAGAGACTACCCCAGGTCTCAGGTGTGCTCTTGGATGGGAGCCAAGAGAACCCAGCGCTGTAACTTTTGCTTTATTGTTCATGTCTCTTATTGTCCTTTTATTAAAACTTTTAAATTCTCACAGGAAAGTGAACCTCGTTTTTCACAACTAAAGTCTGTGTTAATGTTTGAATCTGTTTGAAAGGATCTATTAAATAATCAGCAAGTAAGAATTTCCTTTCCCCTGTCATAGAGAATTGCTTTTTTCCCCTCTTGCCATTTAAATATTTATATTGCATTTTGGAATGGATAAAAACAGCTGGAAAAAGGAAAATACCGCCCCAGAAATGAAGATTGTAAGAAATTGGTAATGGGAACAAGGTTAAGGAGAGTTAAGGTACCACAGCAAAATCTTCATTAAGAACTTTCAAGTGAAAGGGTTTGTACCTCAAGATCACAGTGAATCAAAAACAATGACCATACTCTACAAAGGACAAAAGCCACATATTTCTAAATTATCTGACTTAGATGAACATGACTCCGGAGTCAAAAGGCCACTTAGTTCAATAGCTGTGACAGTAGCCAGAAGCAGATATTTCAGAAAGAATAAAAGAAACAGAGCAAAAAAAGAATGATATTTTTGTTATTTCCCCCAGCTGCTATAAACTGGCAATGTGATATTGCAAGGTTGTTCCAGAAGCATCTTGATATGACACCCCTCTATAAAAGACCTATTACTTACCTATGTATCCTATAACAAAAATTCCATGAATTTGCATGGTATGGAGGTCAGAAGTACACGTCCTTGAATGACAGTGAGAGTCTTTTCTTCTCAGTGGAGGTAGGTTTAAACAAAAGAACCACAGAGAAGTCAGAAACTATAGTATGTAAATAGCTTTGTCATCTTAAGTACTTTAGGACAGTCAGGCAATAGTATCAACCATTAGAAAACTTTGGCACTGACAGGCAGACTGAGAATGTGTCATGTCAGAAATTATTGGGAGTTTAATGAAGTCACATTTTTTCAGTGGAAAGCTTTTTTGTAGAGGAAATTTTTTCAGTAACACAAACTACAACCCTGCCAGGTATCCTACTGTGGCTCAGGGATGGTATCTTTTTCCCATGCCATCCCTACCTGGCCATTGCCCTCCTTTGGCCCTTGTCGGCCTTCTCCCTCACCCAGAGGGAAGAGCCTTTCCAAAGAGCAAGGAGCAGAGCGGCCAAGTGAAGAGCACACCGTTCTATCAGGAAATTGGACACCCAAGGCCAGAATTTATTCTCAACAGGGACTATTTTAAAGATCTGAAAACATCACTGACAAAAAGCTTTCCTAACATGCAGCCTAAATTTTCTTTTTTTAGCATGAGTCAGTCACTTCTGGTTATACAATCATCTACTCTGCAGTCCTGTGAAATTTCTTTTTGTATCCCCAAAATACATCGATGCTGTCCTTTAATTCCCTTTTATGATGCATTTGAAAAAGCATTATCTACATAGAGATGACATTTCAAGTCGTGCTATCATTTGATTTTGTTCTGTAAGCACTTTCAGAGTGTAAGAAATCACAGATAAAGTCACACAACAGGTCTTCACACTGGTAAGATTCAGGGGAATTCCGGGGGCAGTGTGTTAGATACTAGTGCAGGTGTCCTTTTGTATTTTTATTTTTATCTCTCTAGTAGCCCAGACATGCCTAAAGGCCTGAGAAACTACTGCATGAGGTCCAGCCCAAGCCTTACAGAGGCAGCCTTTCTCTAAAGGTCTCAGTCAGTAGTTTAGACAATACTAATTACATAATTACGTAGGTGAACAGTGCCATGAGAGAGCAAAGTCTGGCAAAAAGTGATTGCTTAATTTAACAGTCACTGTGACAGCAGTGACACACATTCTAATCCTCAGGTCAAAAGCCTTGGTGGATGTTTCAGAACAACCCTAAAGGTGCATATGCATGCACACACACCTGTGCACAAACATATTTCCAACCTTCTTCTTAACATGATCTTTCTAACTCCCGCACGCTAACAGCTGTCTTTTAACCTTTCCTCCTTCTTTTCAATCATATGTTATGTTCATAATATAAAGTTGGTTAGTTTGATCCAGTGAGGTGTGAAAATCCAGATCCAAAAACTCTAACATTTTTCCCTATCACCATGCAAAGCAAGACTAATATTTCTTTTCCATAATTTTAAGAAGTTTGTATATAGACGCTGTATATCTTTGACTTTTGCTCCTGGTGTACTTTGCTGAGAAATAGTACATAGGGGTTTTGTCCATTATCACTCTCTTTTCTTTTCTTTTAGTGCCAGTGCTTCCCCCCTCTCCTTTTCTTTCTCTGACATACACAGAAATCCCTTTCATTCACATTTGGTGGCTTGTTTTTCTCTGTAACTATTCAGCTCTTCAAGCAACTCCTTTCTTTTGCTAGCTCTATCTAATATTCTTTCCTTTCTTTTCTCTTTTTACCCTCTAGGCTGGTTAAAGGCTTTTCCTTTTTTTTATTAAAGCACAAGTCTTCTGGAGAGCAGACAGGCATTCTTAGATAAGCTGTATGCATTCAATCCAACAGCATGTTACTTCATTAAAATGACTGGTACTGACGATAGGATGTTTGGATGGTACTTCCTCCTTGTCCTTGCTTGCTGGAGTTCATGGCTTAATTATGTGATTTGAGGGACAAATAGAGGGGGCTGGGAAGACAAAACAACTGTCCCCTATAAATATTAGGGAGCTTGAAAATGGCAAAGAAAGCTAGAAACAACCTACCCTGAAACAGAAGTACTTTGATTTACAGATTAATGTGATTTTAATATTTTTGGGCCTGCCAGAGTGTGTGACCATAACAGTAAACAAAGAAAATGGAAATTAGGCTTAAAATGGAAAGCTATGTAGAAAGGTTCTTGTTATGTCACTCCCTCTGGCAGAAAAAGCAGGAAGATTGTTCTCAGATTTCCCTAGATATTAGACATGTGGTGGTTGTCTCAAATGTTGCTAATACAGCTATGAAAATGCTTTCTGAAGTGTAAATACTCTTTTTTATTTCTGTAGATTGAAAGTATGGCTTCTTTCTTTCTTTTGCATTGTTCCACCCAAAATATATTTAGTTTGAAGACATTTTCCAGACTCACCTTTTAAAATAATTTATTCAGAGTAGTCTGAGTGTCAGCACAGCTAAATGTATAGGAGAACTGGACACAGTTACTTAGGTAAACCTCTTTGTAAGGTAAAATATTTCCTGGATCAGGCCTGTATTTGTTACATTTCACTCCATTTGACAAAATAAATAAAGAACACTAGAACTTACCACATAAACTGAAAAATGTTTCACTTTACAAAAAAACCGCTTTAACTTCCAATCATACCATGGAAAGCAGGTGCCATTTAAAATCCAGGACAGTGACTGTGGTTGACAAGAAGATTATTAAAAGGCCACACTGATCTCAGTGATAAAATACGGTACTGCTGCCATGACTCTTAATTTTCCTTCAATAACTTATTCCCTTCCTGTTTGCTTTCCAAGTTTTCATCTTCCAAACTAAAATTTCTAAAACCAGTCTTCCGGATCTGATGGCTGTAGCTACAACTCTGCCTTCAAAAAACTGATGCCAGACCTCCTCTCTCTGTTTAATCGAGCAGGGTGTAAGGGCTGTTTCAAAACTGAGCCGATTTCGAAAAAGTAGCAAATAAAATGCAGGAAAAAAAGCAAAGAAAGTGTTTAAATACATGTACTTCTTTGGCTCACAAACAGCTGTGAGCACTCCCATTGCGTGCCATACATCTGTTCTAGCTCTATTTTCTCATATCATAGGATTATCTATTCTATCTCAGAGTTGTGACTCTTGGATCTTCAATGCAACACTTGACATCAGTTTGGCTTATGGGATGTTATCTTTCTCATTATAAACTAATTAATCTTTTGAAAAATTAGTGTCCTACTATTAAATGAAATTGTTCCAGAAAAAAAAAATCACATTGCCAAACATGAAATACATACCTTTTTGTCTGCTTTGCAAAAATTTAAATCTCTCTTACCCTGGAATAATTTTAGACAGTTGTCATACCACACTGAACTGTCTGCTTTGAGAGCTCTGTTAAGGACAGGCAAACTTACTTAAATAATGCAAGAACTGGTCTAACCCTTAACATTAACCTCAAAATACCACCAGACTGAAGTTAAAAGAAATTCAGCCACAGCCAGCCCTTGCATGCTTCCTTTACCCACAAATATTTTCACCTACCTCAATACATCTTCATTTTAGAGAAAACTGGGAAGCAATGTAAGCAGTAATTCCTTTCTTTCAACTGAAATCAACAGCAGAATGATTCCCATATTTTTCATCCCAATCACTGGAAGAGGTAAAGAGACAATGCCTATGAAATGTCAAAAACTATAGATAAATTTCAAAAAACAAACAGCAAAATTCAAACTTCACTAGGCTCACCATCAATGTATGATAGATGAGAAGACATTACCTTTTAAAAAATTTCAGAGCAACAAGAACAAAAGGGAAAACAATTCAGCCAGCAGACAGAAAATGAAAGATTTATGACTTTTCCTAACTATATTAGAGACTATTATGTGAAAGACCTTATGCAAATACTTACTGAACTTTACGTATTATATTATCCTCTGACAGAATTTTTTTTGCCTTTCTGTGTGTAGCTGTCAAGGAGAGCTTATTTTACGTGCCCATCTAGCAGAAATGGGAAATAAAAGAAGTTTGCCTGCACGTTTCTTTTTATAACTGGAAATGTATTTTCTTTTTTCAAGTTTTATAAGCACTATATCGTATTTTAGCATTGAAGACGGTGGGAGTCTTGCCTGCATTCTCTGTCAGAACTGGGCCTATTGAAATTTCTGACTGGAAAAGAAAGAGTCCTACACAAAAGGCTGCAAAACAGAGAACTTATATTCAGCCATAAAACCACAAGACTGACTTTGCATTTTGTCTATGAATATGAGAAAAGCATCAGATGAAAACTTAGCAGGTTGTTCCATGGGAGGGTTCCTGATAACTGCAAGCATCTGCCATTAAACTAGGCGTCCAAATCCCATCTGATGATCTCAGGCCTGATGGCTACTGATTCTCACAGGGCATTTGTGATGAGAAAAGACAGGATTATGCTTATTATCCCTAATTTGACTGTGTACATTTGTGTTTCACCCAACACATCAAGTTTCAGTCCACTGGAGTTAGTAGGAATACTTCTATATACTTTAAGCATGCTGGATATGTTTCATGTATGTTGGACGGGCAGTAAAGAAAGCATGTATGGAGATTCACACAAGCAGTGTAGTTTCGCTGCATGCTAGAGAGTAAGTTTTTAATTAAATTTAGTTGCACTAGTTCTCTTGGCTTTGTTTTTTCTCTTCTAGATGACTTTTTCTAGTAAGAAAACACACATAATTGTAGGCAGGTCTCTTGCTCTTAACTGTTGGGATCAGTTTTCCCTGAATCCTTTACATTCTTCATAATTTTTGATGTTTGAGGTGAGTCAGTGCTGCTTAGCCACATGGGTGTCTCTCAGAACGCACACTCCATGTACCAAGCTCAAGATTTAAACAAAAAATGAATGATTATCCAAAAGTGGCCAATGTTGTTTACATGGAAGGTTGTTTTTTATGCTTTTGTTTTGAAGCCGCTTGATTGCGAGGCTAGTGCTGCTTCTTTTGCTGAGCTCCTGTATCTAAGGGAACGACCTTGAAGCAAGGCGTTAACCCTTGGCAGTGCGGCGGAATCCTGACCTCAGGCACTTTGCAGCGTTTCATACGCACTGATAAGTGCACAAGTGTTACTGTTATCTTCAGTCCTTCAGAGGCACGTACCTGACTGTGGTGAAATGGAGCCTGGAGGGTGGGCACAGCTAATGAATGTGTCTGCAGATGGGAACAACTGGAACAAGGCAAGTTGCAGTGTGATGGGTGAGACATAAGAATTTCTTATTTGCTCAAATTCTGACTTTGCTCCTACCACTCACCTGCCAGTGCAACTGTTTTGGAGACTCTGGGTTTGATTTTCCTCTGTACTACAGTGTTAGTACACAAGCCAGAACACTGCAGCTCTTAAGATTGCTTTACAGCACAATGGCATATTTTAAAGATGACAGCACTGTGAACTGTTCCAGAGGAGCTATTTGGCTTTTAGGATGACTGCTCTAGAAAGAATTCTCGGGCTTAACAGCGCCAGGAAAAGGGCAAGAGAGCTACAGATGCTGCAATCTGGTTACGGAAATGACAAGCTCCTGTGCTGTCGTACTTAAGCACAGTCTCCAGCCGACACCATTTATGAGCTGTTACATACGGCTGCAATCACACACAGGCTCAGCGAGGCTTTCCATAGGGCTCACATTTGTTTTCACATTCACTTTGTAAATGAGCTTGTAATGTGGTGCAAATGGTAGCAAATGGACGTTAAATGAGGCTTGTATGTAGACTGATCCTTTGTAAATATATAGGCTATTTTAAAAGCAAATAATAAGATGGCAAGCTAAACAACAGCAGTCTCTGCAACAGAAACCAGTGAAAAAGGAGTTGTTTTACATTTACAGCATTTTGAAAAGTGAATTTCCTGTTTAAACTGTCTTCAATCCAGCCTCAACTTCTCTCTCCATACTAAAGCTGCAACATATTTTATATTGCCATGGATACTTTGGATGGAAGACAGTGTGCACAAGCAATCAAATTTTCCACAGGAAACTATTCCAAGAACCTGTCCCACACTGCAGTGCTCATACAGAGCTTTTGCTCAACCGTATACAATCTTTTTCTAAAGGCTATGGCTAGCTGGGACCTCGGCTGCCTGTCTGCAAGTTTGGAACAGGCCCAAGGCATTACCACTCTCCAGGATAATTACTGCTAACTGCATTTTGCTATCACTTGCTATTGCTAGCTGTTTACAGCCCCCTAAGAAGGGTCTGATAGACAGGAGGAGGACACTCTCTTTAGGGCACAAAGTAGAAATACAAGTTGACATTTTGAAAAGTCATTGGGAGACTAAAATACAAGCAAATCTTAATGGTGGCCAAACAGAAGTGAGTGCACAGGCATTACATGGAGTAGAAAGTATTACAGGTTTAAAAGGGGAATAGTAAGGAGAAATTCATATGATTTAAGCACCTTACATAGGAAAAAAAGCCCAAAAGTATACGGTTTGTTGATTTTTTTTTTTAATAGTCCAAAAAAAATGGCTAGGTTAGGCAAATTGCATAATGAACTTTGATGTGCCTCAGAGGTCAGGATCTGTTACTTCTCTTTATCTGTTCCTCTTCTATTCTTCTCCCATAGCAATTTCTTCCCCCATAGTAACCTGACATCTTTTGTCCCACCCAGTAATGAACTCCCCTCAGAGCAGCATTCATTTATGGACTGCAAGGTTGAGTCCTTCCTAATGCTTCTCCCCTTTAACACTATCATAGTAATGTCAAGATTTTTGAGTGAGAGGTCAGTGGAGTTCTACAGGTGGTTAGAAGGGGTCTTCTCTCAGTAGCAGCTTTCATGCCTAGGTAGTCCAAGCTCAATTGGGGGCTGAACGTGCAGCAGCTGGGGCACAGAACAGTCCTTTCCCCAGAACAGCCTTTTCACTCTACCTTTCCCTTCTGGCATCCAGTGGCTATGCGCACGCAAGCTCTGCTCTGTGATGATGCTTTCCCAGGAGAATCGGTAGAGCCACAAGGAAGAGTGGCCCAGCCAGTCTCCTTCCCCACTGTTGGAGCAGACAGCTCACACACAGGAGTGTCCCAGCCCTCAGGAGATCAACAGGTGTATGGCCATAGCAAATCCAGGGCTGTGCAAGCCTGTCAACAACAGGTCACAAAATCAGAGTTACAGATACCATGGTACTTAAGTGATATTATGTATTTAAAAATTGTTTATCATTGTCATCCATTCGAATACCTCCAGCTTAACAAAACTTAACACTCCAGGTTCTTCTTCCTGGATGTGAACAGTCTGCATTTGTCCCTCACCTCAATTACATCTCCTGCCTTAGAGGGCAAAACTTTTCTTCTGAAGTTACAGAGTTTTTGCCTAAAGCAGAACATTTTCACCTATTTCCCATGAAAATATTTTAAATCTATCTTTCATTCAATATTGATACCCAATTGATATCCAACTGATATTCTGATTTTCACTGATCTTCCCTTCTAGTTGGGCGTGCATTTTTTGGGTGTGCAGAGAAATGTTGGGTTAACGCCATGTGATACAGCTGTTTGAGACATTCGTTTTGCTGTACACAGTTCATCTATCTAAAGCAATCTTAACAACTAAGATTGCAAACACTTTGTACTGTGTAGTCACTTGCAGAATACTCATTTCTCAATCTGCTAATATTTTGGCAAAAAACCTGTAAAACAAATAATTGCCATACGCTCTCTTCCCTTTGCATGCAACATTCTCCCTGCTTCCCTTCTAAGAGAAGCAACATCTCCTCCTGGCCTCATCACATGTGATGCCCATTAATATAGGAGTGAAAACTCTATTCAAAGCTTTTGTAAATCTCAGCCTTTAAACCCTCATCGACTACTTCCTCACTTATCTTAGATTTTTAAAGGCATCCATTCCTTTCTCTCTAAAACAGGTGTTTATTAAATATTGTTCATCTTGGATTCTGGATGAAGGCTTTATGGACAGCAATGTCTCTTAATTCTTTTTCTTGCCATCATATATTCCATTTTTTAAATCTGACTTTTACCATTGGCTTCTAAATATTTCTGAGACTCACTCTCTAGTTCTTGTACTTTTAATTGGTCACATAAAGGAACCGCCTTTACCTCTATGAATATCATCTTGGTTGAATCCAAAAAGCCTCCCAGATCAGGAAGTGTTCAGACCATCTGAGATCACTGCTATAAATTTAGTGGTAAGTCGCTATTGAAAGACACTGAAGTATATGTATTATCCTTCAAGATATTCTAAGATATATGTAGTATGTGGTATGAAAGAGTAAATGGAGTTTCTAAATTGGTGATTCATCACCCTCCAAATATTATTCCAATCCAATGTCTTTAACAAATTTTTAGCCTTTCTAAATATCCTGCTCTGGACAGGACTCATCTATCCTGAGCTCTTGTCAGCTGAACCTAGGACTTCATTAAAATTCCCCCAGGAAGTTTACTTCTTGTTTCCTGCCTGCTATAAGAAAACTAGAGGGCTTTACAAATAAATGAAAAAGAAAGAGGAAATATTTAAGACAGGATTTAAAAAATTTTTTCTCTTTAGGTGACATTTGGTCAGAAGCATCTACATCCTTCATCTAACAGCTTGATTTTTAAGACAAGCAATATATTGAGCCAGTAAAATTGCCACAGACCTCTTCGACTCAAGAAAGAACAAAGGCTTAGCTTCCATGTTTTTAATTTTTTTTTTCTTATAATGGCAAAATGGCAGGAAACTACTACTGGACTTTTTGTTAAGTCCTCTTTCATCCAGATATTTGCAAATTTATAAAAGTAGTTTTCCTTGGTTCTATCATTCTACCACTATTATTTTATTCTATTATTATTTTCAAGGTATGGTTCTTCTCTCAACATAAGGGTTACAAATATTTGTAGAACATTGAATATTCTACACTAAGGATTTTATTTTAACAGTAATTTCATTCTTCGAAAGATCACCAAAGATCTGGCTTTCCTCTACGTCTTGACAATGTATTGTGATTTCACTTTTTTTTGGTTTCAAAGCATTTTCTAGTGCATATTAGAGCCATAAAATTGCTGATGGAAGTCACAATTAGCCTAAATTTAATTCCCTGTCAACATTTCCTGACTGTTTAATCCATTCCTCTTGTCACCTTCCCAGGAATGCAAATATTCCTTACTGCAGAAAAAAGAATAAAACCTCAATTTGTCTAGGCCTCTTCTAGAGAGGTGTTTCTAGCCCTTTCTCAAGGGACTACTGGAAGGTTCTTGACTGAGAACATGGCTGAAGCTGTGGCCCTGTGACATATTTGTTGAAGACTGGCATCCTGGCTCACTTCTCTGCTATGACTGCACCAGTGTTTTCCTTTCAGCCTCAGAAAATCCTTTCCCACATGCATTTCCAGGAGTCTTGTTTTGTCACTAGTATTTCCTGGGCTGTTTCCCCTTTCACTTCAAATTCTCTCCTTAATATTGTTCTTCAGTCTTAATCAGATCCATTTGAGACCTTTTTTTTTTTTTTAATGGTGGTCGTTTTATCCCTGTACTTAAATTTCATCTTTATTTCACCTATAAATTTACTGTGCAGTATCATGGTGCTGTCACTTGATGCCTACATCAGATTCAGATTGTATGTCTAGACTGTTTTCCAACCCCATTCAGTTCTTCAGGGACTTAATCTCTTTCTTTTTCTTTTTTTATGATGTGGCCTTGACATAAAATAAGGTATTTTAAAGGAAAACACTATGTTTTATATTTGCTGTTCTAACACAGGCCATAATATTGCTTACTTCCTCCTGCTCCCTTAAAGCAGAAAGAGATGGACCCTGAAACATTTCTGGTTTATGTCTCTTTGCAAAAAGGCTACAGACTTATTCAGAATCTTATCCCTCTGTTTAGAAGAGCGCAGTCTTCATATTATTAATTTCTTGGCAGGGGTACAGAGAGCTTTTTGGGCTCAGCCTACAATGACTGTTGGATTTGTTTCCAGTTGCACAAAAAAGTGAAATCTTGCCTGAAGTATTTAATAGAAATTCCCTTCTTTACACCTCCTGTGAACTTCCTCTTCTCACTCTTATATTAGTTTTTCTTCTATGATTTTTCTCTACAAACGCCTTCTGGTTTTACTCTTGGTCTAATCTTGATTTATTTTGCAGCTTTGTTCCTCACTGAAAGATTTTCCACTCCTCTTACCTTTTTAGACCAGTGACCCTTTCCACTAAATCTTTCCATCAGATTTAGCCACACAAATCCTCACCTCTTTGGGGGGATTTTCAGAGATCTGATTTTCTGATATCTGCCTTCTGTTAACTCTTCAAAGTCTCTCTGGTAACTGGGCTTGGTTTTGTCATTTTCCTATTTTTAGTCTTTATACTCTTTTCCCCTATAGCAACCATCTCTTGTAATTTGGGCATTGTGTGTTCTTCTGTGCTAAGGACTTCCAGGAATTATTTTTTTTGTCATGAGGTGAAAGAGTAGGAGGAGAGATAGTACAGTTTTTCCTAGTGGTCCCATAAATGGAAGAAGACAGGGAGCAATTGTATTTCCAAATCACATCATCATCTCCTCGAAGCTCCAGTTTGAGCAGCCATCTGCTCCCACATGCCCTGGTGGTCCCCTAACAAACCATTTGTAATGCATTCATGAGGTCAAAATTACTTCAGCTGAAGTCAGTGACATGGTTTAGCTATCCAGGGAATGTAAAAATGCATAATTCAGGCATTTTGTTTTGGGACTACGCAAATGGCAGTTGCAGAAGTGCACACAGAGGCAGTGACAAGCTAAGTTTAAGCTCTGCATAGAACAATTTATATCATATTCCTTACTTATTCACAGCTATTTCACACCCCTAAACAGCTATAATTCCTCTGAAGCAAAGGAGCACTTAAGTGGTAAGTCCCCGTGTGAAGGACACACAACAGGGACAAAGAGTAGCTTTTTTTTCTCTCTGCATATCCCAGGCAGGATATGGAGTCTGCACAGCTCAAACCCATTCTGAAGAATTAGGCAGTAATCTGTCTCTCCCCTTACGCCCTACACCCAGTTTTAGTAACACCTTTTATTAAAAGCAAAGAGCTGTTCATTAACAAAGCTTGATGGGCATCTTCCAACTTAAGTTTTTAGTTTTAAAAGAGTTTCTGAAATCACTTTCACTGTCCCCACTGTGACAACCGAGACTATGCCCCTACTTTTGACAGGATGACATTTCTGATAGAAAAGAGAAGCCCTGATTCATTTGCTGTAGGATAGCATATGGTCCAATGATTGGACTGCCGGTGTGGGATGTGAGAGATAAAAGTTGGGATTTGCTGCCACAGCTCATTTACATCAGGACAATACCTATCAAGAGTATACTGCTTAACTGTCTGTGCCATATGATGCTGCTCAATTCTGCCTGCAATACGGTGAGTATCGTACGCACACGCCATAAAAGGCCCTGAGGATTGCAGAAAAGCAACAGCATGAGGAAATCAGAGGTCAGACTTCCTTGGTGAAACTCCTTTCACTTTGCACAAGTCATTAAAAATCCAATATGGCAGTAGAGATTCTTTAGGCTTTTACTTAGAAACTTTCAAAAGACTTTGGCTTTTATGGAATGCGGAATATTTTGAAATCTCAGATAATTAAAACTGGATTTCTTTTTCTGTTCATTTTTTTTTCTTGAATACAAAGCCAAGATGAACCTCTTGGCTGGCATTCAGAATGCCTGAATTCAATTCCTGCTTCTCCTGGGGCTTCCTATGTAAATGCTGTTGCCTTGCTTTCTTCTAGTTGAAAAAATGGGAATATTTCCTTTATACTACTAGATACCCAATTTGCATCTTTGTCTGCTCATTTCCTTCTGTGTTTCTGTTATGGAGGCTTTCTTAAAGGGTTCTGGATTTGAACAATTCCTTTATCCTTTCTTAGAAGTAGGCTGAGACCTTAAGGAATTTTAGATAGTAGTAAGAAGAAATACGTCATGCTCAGGCCACACTTCAAACTTCATATCGGAACAGAAACATTGCAAAGTATCATAAATACAGATCTCCTGAGCCAGCCCTACTTGGAGGGATCCAGATCTTTTCAATGATCTCATTTATCATTGCATTTTAGTGATCATTGCATTGATCTTATTTTGCATTTTAGAAATTAGGAAACTTGGAGTTTTAAAAATTTATCCACTTCTCAAAGACATTCTGACTCATTAGAGATGCATCAGAGAAGCCAGATAAACCATATTTCTGGAACAGTAACTAATCCTGCTACTGCAGGATTTGACTGTAAACCCTCATTTAAGAAAACATTTAGACCTGTATTTCAGTCTGCCTTTTGGGATACAGAATATGATAACAAGCCCTCTCATGTGAGAATGTTCTCTGGAGCTGAAGCAGCGTGTAGAAGCCTGATGTGGAAATGTGCTGAAGAGAGTATAAAATTGACCTTAAGCTTGAGTGTAATACACCTTTATCTGATGTCATGTAATGATATGTACTGATTGTGGTATAGCTGCAAGCTAGGTCTGAACTTGATTCCTCCCTAACTGGCAGGTCTGGTATTTTATCTGGGACCACTTCAAACAGCCCTCCTGGCCTGGCTGTGGGTTGCCAACCCTACATTTACCCTGGTTCCTGTTGTCACACAGCTGCAAGTGGAGTTGGCTTGCTTTGCTGCTCTGAGTAATATTCATCCTTCACAAAATAGAGGGGAAAAAAAAAAAGAGAAAGAAATAAAGAAAGAAAGAAAAGAGAAAATCATGCAAGATTTTTCTCAAAGTTATATCCCTTTTTTTCCATCTGAAAACCAAACACCATTCAGGTGTTTTCAATCTGTATTTAACAGATATTTAATAAATTAATCTTATACAGAACTTGAGCAGGTAACAGTCACATTTAACTACTTTTGATGCAATTTCTCCAGGAATTAAGCAGTGCAATNGATAAAGATTTGTCTTCCCTCAGATCAGAAAGCTGAAGCATTTTGCCCTATGGCCACACAATCACTACACTGAGAGGAAGGAAGAGTGTGGGAAGCTACAGCTGCGGGTAATGGATGGGGACTGCTCATATTCTCAGCAGCCTGCAGTCACAGTGTATTAGGTGTAATGTGAAACTGCACCCTTGGTTGCTAAGAGAGAGCGCTGCTCGCTTCCTTTGAAATAGCATGGTAGCTAAACTGCTCAACAATACCAATGTACATCACACAAGGGTGCTATTACAGGCGATCTCTGCCATTCAGACTTCACTAAGCTGAGCAGCTCGGTTAGCAAAATGTTAACTGCTGCTTCCTCTGCTGCTTCTCTCTGCTTTGCCATCATGATCTTTTGTGTGTTTCGTTCATACCACTTTTAGTGATCTTTTCTCTACCTTATGGAAAAATACTAAGGCTTCAGCTAACTCCCTGGAGAATACATCTGAAAGAAATCTATCTAAACTAGCAATGACCACATTACAGTCTTAGGAATTTTCACTAAATCTGAGTGATGAATGGTCTCAAAAATCTTCCAGTTGGTATGGTTTCTGTATCTCTATTACAGGAGTCAGACATATGTTGAAAAACACACACTGGAATTAAGATATGAGAGCACATGGTAACTACAAGTGATACCTTGATGGTTTCTTAAGATATTTTTTTCCAGAATCATGAAAATCATATCAGTTCTGACACAAATGTGTCAGAGTGTGAATCAGAGTGTGAATCTTTTCACACTCTGAGTGTGTGTGAATACTTTTCATAGACAAATAATGCCTCAATCATTTTGGGTTTATTTAGGTAATCTATTTCAGAGTCAACATTTATGCATTTTCTTTACAGATGCTCATTTGTTCTTGTATGTTCTTCAAATCAAATTGGCAAGTGATTAGTCTTTATTAAAGGATAAGACTTTGCAGATGCAAAAGGGAATTTAAAACTTGCCGCAGTGCATCCATATTGTGATATCGAGATCGTCATAAAAATGCAAAGTTATTTCGCCTACTTAATCTGATGCTTAAACCAGTTTTTGTGAAGTGTCCAAGTGAATGATTATTTTAACCCACTTTGCTCAGTTAATTATAGCTGGTAACCTCAGCGACCACAGTGCTCCAGACTGCAAGATAGTTTCCATGTTATAGCACTACCTTAATTTGTTCACAGCTTTCTGGAAACACTCACTTCTTGAAATGAAACGTTTTATTCTCAGTTTCTGTCTGATGGTAGTCTGTCTTTACAGAGAAGACTTACGAGGGAGGGTTCAAATGTATGGAAAAAAGAAGCTATAACAAAACATATTCGTATTTGTATTTAGCCACTCACTTCTGACACTTTCAGAATCTACAGCCTAATCCAAAGACCATAGGAATTAATGGAAATAGCCACAATAACTGCCGTGAGCTTTAGATCAGGTGCACTGTATTTAACAGAGTTATCCTTGCTTGTTTTAAAAATAATGCTGGGGTTTAAATCTGAGACATGCTGGCCTAACAGAAAACATTATGGCGGGCCTTTCGGTTGCTAAACCTGGATATGTTGTTTGCAAAAAACTTGTCTAGACACGGAATATTGTTATTTACAGCAGTAAATGTCAAATCAGTCTATTTATATCA
>WEIT01041192.1:0-19946 GCA_013389985.1 Dryoscopus gambensis
ACAAGTGTTGGCTATGAAATAACTTGAGAGAATTGTACAGGAAGAACTGTTTCACATTCTCAACATGCTTATAATTCCATAAACAGCTTGTGAAACTTATTACACTACTCATGCAGCTGATTTCCTTCTGAAACTTCTGCCTGATACTGTAATTCTGTTGACACAAATGAATAAACTGATTTTAGGGATCTATTCCTCACGATTTCTTCAGCTTTCTGTTGCAAAGTGCATTTAGAGAGAGGAAGGAGATAAAATATAATACAGAATCTCCTTTACTGAGGAGTGTTTGAAGCAGCATTTTTGAATACTTTGGCTCTCCTTACCTCTGAAACAGAGAGCTGTATGTCAGTGTTTAAGTATCCTGGACTACTGAATATAAACTGAATAGATGGTGGTAATATGTTTCTAAATTACAAACTGTTGTCACCTTTACTTCGTGAGAAGTTCTATGTCATCACTTTGGTATCTGATCTTTGTGCCTTCAAAATTGAGAAATTCTTTGCTGTTGTTGGGATTTTTTCCTAAAATAATTTATTAGGTGTTTTTCTCCAGAGAATTTAAAGTGAATAAATGTTTCTAGGTAATATGCTTGCTAAAGTTGTAGAAAGTGTATGCACTAGTAAAGTGGAAGTTACTGTTTTTGTTATCAGATACCATTTCTGAGCTTTCTGTTTAGGGTGTCCTGGGAATCTGCTTAACCTCTGAAACCCCAAATTCCAGATGGAACTGGCCTGCAGCAGAGTGACTCGAGTCTTTCTTTCTGTTAGATGAAAACTTGTGAGCTCTGTAACTGTGACAGAAATAAATATTTAAGTATGTGCAGTCTTTTGGAGAGTATTTTTGAAATGCTGGTGTACTTTTGTATGAATATAGACAGAATGCTAAAACAAGCATTGTTTGAACTAGCTTCAAATGACCTGTGTACAATTCTGTGGTTTTTATGTTGTCTTCACAGGAATTTGGCTAATGTGGAAGAGATTGGGATGTGTTCATACATTAACCATGTTATCACCATGACTACGTTATACATTCAACAGGTATGTGGTTAACAATTCTCATCTGTATTTCTGCCGTCTGATACTTCCTGCTCCTCTTTGTGATCTGCTCTTTCACTAATAGTATTATGTGGAGAACAATTCATAGGCTCAGAACTGTTCTCAAGGAGATTAGATTAATTTTCAACTTCTGGAAATTTTCTGACCACAGCTTTCTTTATCTCCTCAGTTAAAAAGCAAAACAAAAGAAAAGGAAGTGGAAGATCAGACCCCCATAGAAGAATTTGTGAGACATGCGTTGGCTTTCTGTGAAAGCCTCTACGATCCATATCGAAACTGGAGGCAGCGAGTTGCAGGGTATGTGTGGACTAGCACAGGATTGTAAATACTGTTGTTTATGAGAGCTTTAACTATGAATCAGTAGAATCACACCACAGAAATGTGTTATGCTTTCTCAAACCGAATATGATTTAAATAACTGTCAAAAATTATAATATATTTACTGTCAGTATAAAAGTTAAAAGAAAATTAGATTTGAGGATGTATTAAGAGGTGAGTGGTTGTAACTAACCACCACAAAGGTGCTTGCATTGCTTTCTCCTTCCAAAAACTGGCCATTTTTCTAAACTGGTGGAACAAAGAAGCCAAAAGGAGTGTGGTAGGCAGACCTGCTTGAATTAGGGCAAAAGAAGTTACTGAAGTTCACAATGTAGATAAGTTACATCTTTAAAAATAATTTTGTAAGTTTATCAGTAGAATTACATCCCTTTAATTTGATGGTGTGTTCCCTCCATCCTAATGAACCTATAATAATGTTTTGTGCCTGTTTAAAATTGCTTGGTCAAAAAATTTGGCAGTCTAGCTGGTGGCTTAGTTACAATAAGCATGGACTAAGTAAGAGATTGCTGGCTTTTTTATTTTATTTTTTTAGCTAAACCATTTTGTGAAATGTTAAGTATTTCTAGCAGACTGAATATGGGATTAGCTGTGATTCATATTTTCAGGATGAAATACTACTTCACTATTTTTCATCCTGTAGGCAAAAGATAACTCCTGATTTTTGGCAGTGTTTTCTAGTATGTCATATTATAATTTCATATTATAAGTCATAAATGAATAAGTAAGTCATAAACAAAGGTATCATGTCTAATTTCTTTGGTATACGTTTTTTAATGTAATTGCAGACGTTTCCTTAGCACAGTTGAGAGGAGCAGACAGAAGTATAAACCCGCTTCCCTCACTGTTGAGTTTGTCCCTTTCTTTTACCGTAAGTATTACTAACAGCCTGTTAAAAAATAGTCTTCTTTAGAGGAATGAACTTAATGAGTCCAAGTAGCTTTNCTCATCTTTGAGAGCTTTTTCTTTTATTTCTAGACTTTATTTCTCTGCCTAATATGGTTTAATAGGGTTGGTTCTGTGAATTGCCATCTTTTCCATTTATTATGGTGCATAGTGTCTGCACATGAGATCCCTGTAGTAACTGTGCTGATAATTCTCATGGAAAAATAATCTTAGGGGAGTATTCACACACTTCTGTCTCTTTAATATGATTTAACAGCTAGAAAAGATGAAACTCTGTGCCATTCAACTAGCAAATGCACCTTGGCCTTGAGTTTGGGAAACAATTTTCTCTCTGGTTAAGTCATTAAATATCATGATGGCTACTTGGGAATTTATGTGTTCTTACCATTACAGATCATTTGTGTGGAAAAGGACTTACATGTCCATATTCTGTACTTAAATCTCAGGAATGTGGGATGCCCAGGTAGTTTGTCACTTTAACATACCAAAGTGCTAGTGCCTAGAGAATTGAAGCAGCAGGAATAAGCTGGAGGGGTGGGGAGTGGAGTGGAATCAGCCCTTTTTGCAGCTATCCATTAACTTGGTTATAATTGCAATTTTAAAAAAAAAGGTTCTATTCCTGGAGTGGTAACATTTATGAATTTGATTTTTCTAGGTTTGAGTCACAGCTCCTGTTCCTTGAGATTCCATTGCTGTGTATGAAAAATAGGATAGTTGCCAAAAAGACCAAATTGTTGGTGCCAGTAAAATGCCCTTATCTACGTGCCAGAGCACTGGAAACCCACTCTAAAGGCTGCTGCTCTGGAATGTCAGCTGTAGGTTCTCCCCACTCCATTCGGTGCATTGCACTGTGGTTCCTCCTAAGTCTCTCAAATACCGTATAATGTGACCGAGCTAGAAGTTGCTAATTAGCAGGCAGATACTCACCTGCTTGTTGGCTAACAGGCAGAAGGGACACAGTAAGAAATTGCTGAGCATGTGCCTTAAGCATTCTGCCATGCCAGGGCTAATTTGGGGGGCATGGTTTCAGCCTACCCAGCCTAATGATTTATTCACAATCTGCTAGGTACTGCTCTTTTCAGTTTGTCTGAGGTTCTACAAAGATCCAGAGGCTATAAGTCAAGGAGTGATGGTACCAGCTCACTACCAGTGTGATCATACAAGCTTTGTTCTGTTCGGAGAACAGATTTGAAAAATAGCTCTGCAATCTTCTTTTAAACCAGGCTTAGACATTCAGTATGTAGTCAGAAATCTTACTTGCCAATAATTGGTACTTGTCTTAAAGGTTATAGTATTATTATTATTATTATTTTACTGAAGATGAAAATATTGCATTTTCAGTTTTTAATGTTTGTTTAAAATTTTAGTTTTTACAAGCCCAAATAATTATTAGTTATATTTTATAAAGTTAATCGAGGTTTTACAGTGGTTATTTCCAAAAATAATCCTTCATAGCTTTTTTCAGCTACGTTAGGTCTAGTGTTATTGCTGTAACAACAATATCCAGGTTATATCTATTGCTAAGAAGAGTTCCTGAGGCTGTTTGGGACTAATTTCTATCAGATATGGCAAGAGAAGAGATGCAGGATAATTGCCTTTAAAGAGATTACTGCTAGAAAGGTTACAGATCTGCACAGGATTCTCTGGCACTCTGCCCTAAAGTCAGCAAGCTCAGGGACTGCTTTTTTGAGCTACCTGCACTGCATATGGCATCAGACTTCCCCTGCCAAAATTTCTCTGAACTTTGTCATGCTTGATAACTGGTTCTGTGTTAGCATGTCCTTCCATTTCTCCTTAGTATGGACAAAATGGGCTCATTCTTACATTATGAATGAAGAGCAAAAGTTGTGTGTCCATTGTTCTGTCAGCTGGCATGGAAAGTTTTATGCAAGCTGAAGGTGTGGCCCTGTGAATGCCTGATAAATGTGGTCATGTTGTGTTACTTAGATAATACTGGAATTGGTGTGTTTGCGTCTGAGTTATGTAAAAGAAAATGGAGATGATATAGTTGAGTTTTTTTTTAATTTGTATGACAACAGGGAATATAGGAAGGGTTTTTTATTATTTTATTTGTTGGTGGGGGTTTTTTGAGGAAAATCTCCATTTTATTTAATCAGAATGCTTTCAAGAAAGTGAACATCTCAAGGAAAGCCTAAAATGTTGCCTGCTACATCTCTTTGGAGCTATAGTGGCTGGTGGTCAGGTAAGGATACTATAAACTTTTCAGCTGCTGAATCCTCCAAATACTTGTTCCTTGTTTAAGACTTCCAAATACTCCGTAACTTGTAAATGAGAAGAATTTATTATTGATGATTAATTCTTTTTGTCTTATGGACTTTGAGATCATTCTGTGCAATAATACCTAAATGCTAAAAGCTCTGTCCTGATTGCAAGTAACAGTAGAAGTTTGCTGTTTAGAATAACTACATGTTCATATGAACTTACTGTAATATTTCAAAGAAAAAATGTGGGTAACTAGATTAGGAATTTGCACCTGCAAAGATGAAAGTTTTGCATTCATGTGCATGAAATTGATGTAGCTTACTTGCACTGCTGAAAGTAAGCTGTTTTCAGTAGGAGGCATGGGACCTTTACAGTTTGGAAGCTGTTTAAAATCTTTGAAAGAATATGAGGAAAAGAGGGTATTCATCAGCAGCAAAGCCAACATCCACTTTGTTGCCTGACTTCTGTAATGTCCTACTTAAGTCTGGTCACAAGCAGCTGCTACATCTGATGATCTTGAAGACAGAGTGTTTTTAAAGGTTGCCAGGGAGCTGCAAAGCCAGGCTCTGCTCCATCAGGGCAGGCAAGCTGAGTCTGAGCAGCATGGCCAGAAGCAGTTGACCTGACCGGCAAAGGCTGTGATCTCACTATACCCAGGCAGTGGTGGGAGCAGGTGTGGGGGCAGGAACCGGGATCAGCCAGCCCAGCCCACTAGACAAGACTGTAGTGATAAAGCTTAAAGTCAAGCCGGGAAGTCTTGTCAGCACATCAGAGCAAGGGTTAGCTCTACTGGTGGTAACTAGAGTCAGTCAAGAGGCCGGTGGTTGCCGGCCCCATCCATGAGGCAGGGCTGAGGTCAAGCTGGGCAGTCAGGTCAGTGGGTCAGGTTCAAGACATGACATGGCCAGGCGTGGCCATGGCTGCAGTGTAGATCAAACAGGTAAAGGGTTGAGAGCCAAAGCTGGAATGCAGCTCCCTACAGAGGACAGGGAGTCCCTGACAGGGCTTCTCAAAGGGCTTCTCACAAGCATGGGCTCCTGTCCCTGAGCCCAGGAAGAAATGTGAGGAAAATGCACTCAGGGCCCAGACAAACATTTGCTAATTATTATGTTCTTCTCACATGTTCTAAAGTATCATGAATCTCATCATCTAAAATGAAAAGTCGGGTGAAGGTTTGCGTCAAATCAGCAGTTTATCAAGGCTGCCTTATAAGAATTTTATGGCACGTATTTAAATTATATTTCCTTTTCTATATAAGCATTCCCTTTGAAAAAGAGAGGCCATTTAAGTGAACAAGATGGGATGCATTTCATCTGTAGCCATCAGTGTAATCCAAGTAGAATGTTTCTTAGTTATTTAACAAGTACATAGCATTAGTAGATATAATAATGCATAGTGCATAATTCAGATAACTCAGGTAGACACAGCTGATTTGAAGAGGTTTAAATTCTTCTAAATCTCTTTCTTTTTCTTAATAATTTTTTTGCCTTAATGGGTTTCAGAGGAATGCTCTTCAAGCAGTATCTCCTGCCACCATGGAAGTCTTGATGCGTGTTTTAGCAGACTGTGACAACTGGGATGACAGAAACCCTGAGGAAGTGAGCAGGAAGGCAGAGCTGACTCTGAAGTGCCTGACAGAAGTTGTCCATATCCTCCTAACCAGCAGTTCTGACCAGCGCCAAGTCGAGACAAGTACAATATTGGAGAACTACTTCAAGTTGCTTAATTCAGACCATACAGCCTTACCTAATCCAAGGCGATGCAGGCAGTGGGAGAGCAGATTCATAGCACTACAGATCCAAATGCTGAGTGAGTACCCAGTTGTGCAATTCCTTTCAATATTTCTTGACAGTAACTCTGAAGCAAAAATGTTGACTTGGCTAAGCAATTGAAAAATTTCTAATATTTCTTCTTAGATATTTCTTGTTTAATCATTTACTAATAAAAAACCAAGAAGAAACCATATCAGATTGCTACCGTTTAACCAGAGAGTCAAGGTTCATAGACTGAGAGGCTCCATTAAAAGAGAAGAACTTTGCTAGGCAACAAGTGACACTTATCAGAACCTTAGTAATTTCAGAATAAGACTATTCGGTAATGAAATAGCCATGTGGTGCTGTTTTGTGATAGTTTGATTTTCAAATGGCATTGTTGTAAACAATGGCCAAAAGTAATAGTCTGAAAGAGTTGGGTATAAGTTTTTGGGTATGAATTCAGGGGTTTGAGTTTTTTCCATTTTGATGTTCAGCATGGGAAATAAAGGTGTTTCTTTTAACATACTTCCAAGAAAACTGAAGAACAGTACTGTGGCCATGGAGAATGCTTACAGTATAAGGCTGCTGTAGAATGCAGAGTAATTGCTTATTGGGGAAAGAAGTGTTCATGTGCTTTAAAAAAAAGTAATGCTGCTTATGTACTCACAATTGGCAATGACTTGAAACAGAGCCCCAAAGCAATCAAAAATATTCATTAGCTGAATTTTTCTCCATATATAGTAGGCTATATGGTAATTTTTGCAGTGTCAAATTGTTTAGCTTTAGGCCTAGTGATTTGTTCTTAAAATGCATATCATTCTTGATCAAAATTGCAGAGCATATAATTTATCTAATTTTTTCCTGATGTGTATTATGGAATGTGCAGGAAAAAATGCTTGATGGATTTGGGAAGTGTTTTGTCTTTGATGCCAGTTCTGTTTTAATTTTATAGATACCATCACAGCCATGTTAGACTGCACAGACAGGCCTGTTCTGCAGGCAATTTTCCTTAACAGTAACTGCTTTGAGCATCTCATTCGACTGTTGCAGAACTGCAAGGTAAGTTTTCCCTTATCAGCATATTTTGAACAAAACCTGCCTTGTATTATCATTAACGAAGTAGAGGTGTCTCGTGTCTGTCTTGTGGTTAAAGCAATTGCTACTTACTTTGAGTCCTGAGCAAAATACCTTTATGGACCCCGCTCAGTCTCTAAAATCTGTTATGTGCTGTATCTTTGAATCAGTGCTGAATCTTTTCTTGCCTATTACAATCTCAGATGTTAGACTTTGAGCAAAGCACAGTGACCTCTAACTGTATGTCTGATTGAAAAAAGTCAATCCCCCCTGCCTTTTTATTTGGGTTTTTGTTGTGGGGTTTGTTTTTTTTGTTTTGTTTCTTTTATATTCTATCACTGGATTGCTAGGAAGTCACCCAACAACTAGTGCCAGTTGGAGGTCTGAATTCTAATTTCAGAGGAATGTTTTTCTATTTAAAAAAATCTTGCTGGTGTGCTATTGTAAGTGTTTCAAAATATTTGAGTCCAGTGTGTGGCTGACATTAAACATGAGCTCAAGCTGTTAAAAATGTTCTTCAATTTTTCCTTTTGTACATAGGGTTTAGAGTTTTCATCTCAACGCCAAATGGTCATAATTTGCAAACTTCCACTGATTGCATTTTTTTGTGTGTAAAAGAACACTGATATGAAGTAACTCTCTGTACTATTTTATTCCTCTTTTTGTAATACGTTAGTGACATAGCTGTTTTGAGCTCTTCTGATACTGGATAATTTAATGCTAGCTACAATGTGCAATTTGTTTCTAATCCATTTAGATTTTGGATTAGAATGTATTTCAGGGCAATGATGTATTAAAAATAAATGTGTTTGGATTATGTCTTAATTGTAAGTATAGTCAGTGGCAGAATGCCAACTGACTTGAAGAATTTTGAATAGTTTCTAGTTTTATTATCTTCTTCTGAAAAGACATTGTTTGACCTTTCCATTCTACTCCTGTGTTTGGGAATCTCTGCCTATTTTTGTACTAACCTTGTACTCTATAAGAAACTCCTTTTTTAGTTTCTTCTAAAATCATCAACAGTGTGATGTGTACCTCTTCATGAAGACTCTTAGCTGTGTTCCTGCTCTCATAAACAAGTGGTAGAATTTAAGAAAGCAGGAACAGCTGCTCAATTTTTTTTGCAGCTTGCTGTTTTTATTTTTATTCTGCCTGTCTGTATGTTTTAAGATATGTTCTTTTAAGGTTTTCTCCTAGGATACAGTCTCACATATCACTGTGTTGTTTAGAGATCAGTGCTGCCAGTTTGGTACACAGTGTGCTTTTTTAGCGTTTCGCAGGCAAAATACCCCCAAGGATGAGAAGTGGGAGAGATTGAGGCAGGGCAGGTGTTGCAGTATATTTATACTTCCAAATATACTGTGTCTCCATTCTTTTCAAAGCCAAATAGAAAAGATTGATTTAGCTGTGGAATTAGGATTTCTCCATATTAGCTGGGGATGGAGACCCTATTTCTGGATTTTTTTTTTCCTTCATTTGGGAAAATTGCTACTGGGTTTCTAAGCAAGCTGTGTGTGGAAAGCATGTTCTGCATCTCTGCGGAGCATGAGAGTCCATACACACATCTGAAACTCAGGAAGCCGTTGGATCTTCTGCAAACTTGAAATGCAAGTAATTTCTATGGAAAGGGGAGGTAAAGAAAATCCATGCCACTATTTCTGCTACAGATATCCCAAAGCACTCAGGGTGTTCAAGGCTATATTTCTAGTCATACTTCCTAGTCATTTGCAGTATAACAATCTTCTAGAGTGTAAATCCTTTTTTTTCCATATTTGCTGGTTTTAAGGGTCGTGGGCAAACTCTTTCATTAACTGTGCTTTGGGGTTAGAGACCTACACAAAAGCTTTTCAAAACTGCTTGGTTAAGTTTTGATGATTTGAATGTTGCTTTTTGCCAGTGATATCCAAAAAGAGAGACTGTAATTTAGAGGTGTCAGGAAGTGCTTATTCTGTACTGAGAGTCATTTAACGAACTGGTTTGTCAGTGCTGAATCTTTTCTCATCTATTTAACTCTCTCAGAGGTCAGACTTTGAGCAAGCACAATGACCTCTAACAGTATATCTGATTAAAAGAAAAATATGGTTTTTTTGAACAGCTTTTAAATGGAAGAATTAAAACCATGTAGACAGTGTAGATAAAAAAAATCTATTTTTCCTTGCACATGCCTTATGAGAAATGAAGTAACTCCTACAAAAATTTTGATGGACTCTTTATTTTTGCATTGTCTGCATTTGCTTTTGTGTAACGTACTTATTCTTGTTAATGTTATAGTCCTCTGAGGCATATTATAGTTATTTTGCATTGTTAAGTGCTCCTGACTGTGATGTACCTTTTAAAGTGTTTCTAACTATGTGCTTTCACACCTATGTAAATCAAGGTAATACCTTGAGTGTTGTCCTTTGTTTTGCCCTAATTTATGGAAGTTGATTTCTCAGGTTGTTCCTCTTCAGAGAGACTAACCTGGCAGATAATGGAACAAAACATGTGTATGTGTGGGAAAAGACAAATGCTTAGGTTTTACCCACTAAAGTAAAGTGTTTCTTTTTTCTTAAAGGAACCTCTAAAACATTTTGGTCAGGGTTTTTTTTTAATACCTCAATAGAATCTTAAAACAGAAGGAGGAAAATCGTAGTTCTGACTAGATTACGGCTAAATTTGGCATGCAAATTGACGGCAATTGATTTTGAATTTGGGTGAGTTTGAAACTTGCAAATTCAGGAACTGACTAGAAATCTAGCTACTGAACACAGTTCCTTAGCTGAAGATGCAGTATAAGTGTATGTTTGATTTAAAGCTGTTTGCAACCTGTCTGATTCTTAGGATGATGGCAGAGATATTTTGCCCTTCTTCCTGTCCTAAAGGCTGTGTGCCCCAAAAATTCTGCTACTGTGCTGTTTGAGGATGAAAATATTCTGTCTAGGTATCTTCACCTTTCACCTAGGGTGAAACATAAGTGGAAAATGGTGAAACATCTGTATCAATTTCCTTGTTAATGCCCCACTCTTGTCTTTATTTCTTACAAGTAAATTTCTTAGAACTCTCTGTCATGTTGCATATTGTAAATGAAATCACAGTTGGTAAGCCAGAGACGAGTATAAATTCTGGATAAATCTCTCTCTTTGTCTCTGTGATTACATATTTTCATTTTTTTATTTTTTGGGAAAAAATAATTACTCTTTAGCAAAAATACAGTGTAATCTTCAGTATTTTAAGAATTAACACAAGATTAATGTTAATGGACAATTGTCTCACCCGTGTGAGAAAGCTGCTTTTTCCCCCCCGCCCCTTTTTTTTCCCCCCTGTTTTTATATGTGAAATACAAATCTTAGGCAGCCTCCACAGATTTGGCTGCAGGTAACTGTTTAATGCAATTATTTCCATTATTCTTGTCTCTGTTTCTAACAGCTGTTTTTAAATGCTAACAATAAAGTGGCAGACAAGAGTGAGAAAGACCTTACCAACAAATTACTGACAGAAATGAATGAGGACCAGGTACCTACCTAAACTGTATTTTGCTTCAGTTGAAGTCAAGACACAATCACAGGAAATTTGATTCCTGTGCTTCACCTTAATCATCCTCCTTAAGCCTTCTGCAGCAAGGTGAACTTAGGATGCTGCACAGATCAGCATTTCCTGGCTCTGGAAAATGATTTTTTTGAATAACAGATTGAATTCAGCCTATGTTTTATTCATCTGCTTCAAAATGCAGATATTGGTGATAGAATGAGCAGCAGTTATGCTTCTTTTAAGGAAAAGGTGAAGTACATGAATGGGATCCAAATAAATTCTCTCAACCTGGTGGTGATTCTTTTCCCCCTCCTTTTCCTCTTTTTTGCTCTCTGTCTCAGCACTGTGGTGTTACGGATTCCGGGGCCTTGTTTGTGAATCTCAATGGTTGTGTTTGGTGTCCTGATTCTTTGCTTGTCATCAAGAACAAATGTTCACAAAACAATGGACAGGCTGAATCAGGGAGGTAGGAATAGCCTGTTGCTTCACTTTTCACAAATACTGTGGAAAGTTTCAAATGCAAATTTTTATATTAATTTTATAGCAGAATTATTTGTTCTGATTAAAAATGTAAAAAGAAAGCTAAATACAAAGGATGGTATATTAAAAATTGTGATTTTTATCTAATAGCTTTGGCTTTTACGGACACAGCACAACGCTCTAACTGCATGTAAATGTGTCTTCACATCTAATAGAGTCTTCTGATTCTTGGCATTTCACTTCCAAAATATATTGAGGTGCATATAATATTTCAGAGATGATGAAACTGTATGTTTGTTTGCACAGTGTTGCTAATTACGTTTGCTTATGGATGCAAAAGAGTTCTCCAACATTTTTGTTCTTAAAACCACCATAGAAATATCATTATAAACCAGAATTATAGAAAAAAACCCTTAGAAGATTACGTAATTGGAGAGAGAGGTGTTGAGTCGATGCGATGAGGCCATGGGTGAGGCAGCCACCTAACTGTGCTGGTGTGCCTGACCTCTTACGCTCCAGGGGTGTGTGTGTGCTGCGTTGGTGTGCAGGGCCTTGGATGGAAAAGAAGTAATTTTATATGAACTGCAGGTGCTGATTTTCCAGCAGCACATGCACACATACTCCAAGAGTTTTCCTAAATGTTTTCCTCCCTCCCTCTTGATGTTGTCCATTAGACGCATGAGGAAAACTTGTTTGTCCATCAGAATATTTGAGGTACAGTGTGTGTTGCGAATGCTTCTCTCCTCTTGAAGTTGGTGGTTAGTTGTCTACTGTGATGTAATTCCTTGTAGGCTGTGGGGTTTGAAATTTTGACTGGTGGGGAGATGATTTTTGAAGCATGTTACCAAACTCTTGGTTTCCCTCCTGGCAGGAGGGCACAGCACAGATTTTGGACCTGAACTGTCTTTGCGTGTTTGTATATGACTTCTGTACCTGCTACTTTCAGGTGTTTCAGGGACACCTGGACTCCTTGGCAGTATCAACCATTCAAGCCCTCACAGCGGTGATGCACAAGTCTCCAGCTGCAAAGGTAACGTGTCTATGCAGAGGGCTGTTTGCAGCTTCTTGATCTTGTTTCCAGTTAGTGCTTTTATCACAGTATCTTGATGGATCTTGCTAGTGGAGATGATCAGATTGTAGTCACACATTCATGCCAGATAGGAATAGTTGATTAGCATTCCTTTTCCCTTTATATGTGTCTAATGCCTGGACACTGAGTCGTCTTTCTACCAAAACTGGAAGATCTGAGTATAATGGCAGGTGGAACCTGTGTAAAGGAAGTACTTTGTTACTTTTCCCATGGATATATGGGGTAGACTTAGTGGGTATTTGCAGGAATTTTCAGGCAACAGTTTGTGTTGTAGTTTTATATGGCTTTAAACTAAGCCAGGACAGTATTGCTGTTGAGATGGTGGTCGTGCCACTGCCCTGTGCCTTTCCTTGGTAGTTATTCTTGTGATTTGGTAAATGGATAAGTTATGGATAGGTTGTGGTTAGTTTGTGATTCTGACTGGAAGCTAAGCTCATGGAAAAATAGTGTATTTATTCCTGGATTGCTGAGTTTGTTAAATTTAACCCTTGGCTGAATGATTCCCTGGTCTTGGCACAGGTAAAGTGATGTGACTATACAGGGGAGGATAAAGGAAGAGTGACAATCATCTGATTTTGTTGCTACTTGCAGTACAACCTAAGGGAGAAAAAACAGGATTGGTTATGCTCCTCCAGAGCATTACTGAAAGTGCTTATTTCTCCACTAACTCTGGAAAGCCTGAGAAGAGTTGTATGTTGGATGTGGGGACTAGCTGGGAGTCAGTAGAGTTTACAATTGTACTTCTAGTGCAACACGTGTATTTTTAGCTTTCATGTTTACCTAAGTAATCACCTCACCTCTGCTGAAAGATTTATTCTTTTAAAAAACCAATCATTTTAGCACAGAATGTAGCCAGGAGAAGCGTATTCATTCCATATGATGTGTTGGCTGTTTGTTAATTAAACCATAAATGGATACTACTGTTTGAACTTTGCTGGTTGAATTAATTTTTTTTTTCTTCTTAAAAAATCAATTAGTTTTCGGGAAAACTTCCTTGGAATGCTTCTCTAATTTTTTTAAGTGTTTAGGATGGGTGTTTTTAATCTGGTCTAGGAAAATCTTTTACTGAAAGGTTAAGAGTGGAATACTTCTAATTTTCAATGTAAACATTTCATGCTGTAGTTTGCACTAAAAAGATGAAAAATGAAGCTATTTGTTCTTTGTGTTAGTATTAACATTTGGATTATACCAAAGTAATTGTGTTCTTTTATAGGTAATTAATAAAATACAACTTTGAACTTTTATTTATCTGTGTGCTGCAGTGAAATGCTTCTCATCTGCAGCATTCTAAAGACAGTAGAATGAGCAGGTTATCAAAAACAGATTTCTAGTGTGTGATTATTGCATCCTAAATATTATGTGTCTAATATTGCATTAAATTAGAACCTGCTGCAGTAGACAAGCAATTTTTGTCCATTTTATTTGTTAGTGAGACTGGAATTTTTATCCTCAGGAGGTCTTCAAGGAGAGGATTGGCTACGCACACATATATGAGGTACTGAAATCACTGGGTCAACCCTCACGGGAATTGCTGGAAGAACTCATGAATATGGTGAGCTGTGCCTGCTTTGTATGCAGAAATGCTGACATCTTTCAACAGTACTTCTGACCTTATCTTACTGCATTTCATGTCTGAGTTCTCTGCTGTTTTTCAGGCTGTTGAAGGTGACCACATGGCTGTTGGGATACTAGGCATCAGTAATGTCCAGCCCTTATTGCTGCTCATCCAGTGGCTTCCAGAACTAGAATCACATGAGCTGCAGATTTTCATCTCAAATTGGTTGAGGCGAATCTGCTGCATTGACAGACAGAGTCGTGCCACGTGTGTCAATGCAAACATGGTCATCCGTATCATCGAGACCCTCAATTCCCACTCGGCGCTCCACTCTACTTGTGCAGAGAACCTGATT
Source organism: Dryoscopus gambensis (assembly GCA_013389985.1). Lineage (NCBI taxonomy): Eukaryota > Metazoa > Chordata > Aves > Passeriformes > Malaconotidae > Dryoscopus > Dryoscopus gambensis. The sequence continues at coordinate 14,336 of WEIT01041192.1, forward strand.
GCCCTGCTGGGTTCCTTGGGGAGCCACTCCATGGGCTCGGAAGAGCTGCTGCAGCTCGTGCGGCTGCTGCGGCCGGAGGAGCCCCGGGGCGCTCACCCGTACGTGGTGCCGGTGATGCGCGCCCTGCTGGCCATGGCTCGGAAGCAGGGCATGGCCAGCGCCCTGCAGTACTTCAACCTGCACCACAGCATGGCCGGCATCGCCGTGCCCGCCATCCACAGGTGGCCGGGCTCGGCATTCTCCTTCAACGCCTGGCTCTGCCTTGACCAGGACCGGGTGGAGCCCGGCACGACGGGCAAAGGTGGCAAGAGGAAGCAGCTCTATAGGTACGGTCACTGTCACTGCTACAACCTACAGCTCAGATGGAGGCCATCTGTGCCCTGTGACATACATACCCCGTGGTGTGGTGCTTCTGCTTAACTTCATCCAAGGCAATCCATAATGCTTAGCCTGGGAAAGGGAGAGCTTTCATCTGTCACCAGAGCCAGGTTCTGTTACAGAAATAACTGTGTAGTTTCTCTGTTATAATGTCTTCTCATCTACACTTTCAACATCCATAACTCCAAATTGTTCATTGCTTAAACAAAGCAACATTAAAAACCAAAAATCAATGCATCCAACACCCCACCCAAAACCAGAACAGCTTTCACACAGTGTTTTGTAAAGGTAGTGAACTCGGAATTTTTAGAAGAGCACAGTGAGAAGACACCTTCATAGTGCTTAAAGAGTGAATATTGATATGAATGGTTTTTGATATAATTTAACTTTTTGGGTACTAACATTCAGAAGCCAACAAAATGTCTTTTTGGTCTTTTTTTGGTTTTTTTTAGTAAGAAGAGTAACAGACAATTGCATAGTAAATATTGGACCACTACCAAACAACTTGTGTGGATTTTCTCCTTAATGAACGTATTGTTAGGTGGTAGTTTTGATGAAGCAAGTTCTTGATTGTGTGTCTTTTTGCCTTTCTGTAGCTTTTTTACAGGAAGTGGTATGGGGTTTGAAGCCTTTATTACGTGCTCGGGGGTATTGGTGGTTGCAGTGTGCACAAAGAGGGAATATGCAACGGTGATGCTGCCTGACCATTGTTTTTTTGACTCTCTCTGGGTAAGATCTGATATTGACAAACACTTCGTTTAAGATTATATTGTTAGCTCAGAAGTCAAAATTCTATTTTTTGGATCATTTTATGAATAGTCTATTTTATAATACTTCAATAATTCATTGCATAATAGCAGATTTAATCTCATATAATGCAAGCAATTTTCACATAGATTAGTTGTTGATTGAACTAACTTATGCATGTGTTGTTAGGCATTTTTTATTAATTAAGCTTGTTACAGCCTTAGAGGTTTTTTATATTAAAACAAGCATAAGTGGCTGTGGTGCTATGTGAATAAATTAGCTGCGGTGCTGTTTCTGCCTTACCCTTTTCTATTTCCATACTTAAAAACTGATGTGCATTATTATGGAAGAGCTGTACCTTTCTCTTCAAAAGCCTGTTTACATGTAAATGTTACATTTGGTACTTTAAAATGGAAGCAGCAGGTGGTTTTGTATGGTGGTTTTATATTCTTGTTGATGCTTTGGATATATTTTTTTAAGCGCTTTCCTCATCAGCTTAGTAGAAATGAAGTTAAATAGTTTCATATAATAATTTCACTGCTCTTAATAATGACTTAATTATTTTTTATTGCATAACCAGCACAACATAACTATTGTTCACGTGCCTGGAAAGAGGCCCTTTGGTCAGAGCCTGGTGTACATCTACGTCAATGGACAGCAGAAGGTCTCTGCTCCACTTCGATTCCCTGCTATGAATGAAGTAAGCTCCCTTCTGAGCCGTACCCCTGGTAGGATGAGCTCTCAGACAGTAATGAGAGTTTAGCCAATTGCTAATAATGTTCAGCTTTGGATACTGTCCAGAACGTAATTTTGGAGTGTAACTAACCATTAAGTAATGCTTGTTTAGTTATCTCAGTTTAAAAACAAAACAAAAAACTCCACCAAATGACATTGATTAAATCATGGGGTTTTCCTCAAAATGATTGCCTCAGCATATTGACATAATTTATGACAACATCGTAATAAATGGCAGTTTTGCCAGTAGGATTGATGTAATAGTACTCAGTGAGGAATATTCCCTGTTATTTTCATATATTTTTTTTCATATATATGTTTTCATATATTTTACTTGTGTTTTTTAAATGTTTCCTTAATATGCTATTCCGTATTCCTTTGGTAACTGGATAAGCAGTTTCCATGCAGTTAATTTTACCATTTTGGATGTGTACACATTTAGCCGAAAAAATACACTAGCCATCAAAATGAGTGTATGTCATGTTTAGTTTCCTTTGTAAGCATTGTTTGTTCCTTTTGTGGAACGAATTTGTATTAAACTGGGCTACAACACCCAACATTCTTCCCTCTTTTCTAAGTTCTGATTTGATACTTGTTAAGTATGTTGAGAAAACAGTTAAGTTGGATGCTGTAATAGTAAAATCAGTATAAAACTTAAAAATGAGAGTAAATGTGGTTTTCATTTTGAGATAAAACTCTGGATTTTGGCCCATCTGTAGGATAAGCGCTATAAATCTCAAGGTAACTAAAAGTAGGGCAGCTAAGATTACCATAAGGTCATCTATTTGAGTGGACTAACTGATACAAAAAATGTACAGTAGTAGATGTGCTGGGCTAGTATTTTGGAATAAAATCCAGAAGAAGAGTATTTACAGAGGGGTATCTGGAGCACCGTCCTTCCTGGCTGTGCTCCTGCCAGAGGTCATGCAGCAGTTGAGGTAACTAAATGGCTCTTAGTTGGAGAAAGGGTGTTCTCTCTGATTATGAGAAGTATATGCCCTTTTTTTTGGTGTACTGTGATGGATTGCTTGTTTTTCAGGGCTTGACAAAACTTGTTGTTCTTGGTTTCATTTATTTAGTTCAAATTTGCTAAATGCAGTAGTCTTAAGATTCAAAGCTTAGATTTATAGTATGTGTTTTATTTTCTGTCTTCCATGTGTGACTCTCCAGTCTTTTGCTTCTTGCTGCATTGGTTCAGCTGGTCAAAGAACAACAACTCCTCCTCCATCTCAGATACCAGACCCGCCCTTTTCCTCCCCAATCATGCCCCATCGGACATCCCTTGGGGGCATTCTCGCTACAGGAAGTTGGGGTGGGGTGCTTGGAAAACCAGAGTTCATCACCAAGATGATCTCAGCAGGGACTCAGGACAGTGAATGGGGGTGTCCAACATCTTTGGAGGGCCAACTTGGATCAGTTATTATCTTTCATGAAGCACTGCAGCCTTCTCAGGTGAAAGCATTATATTTAGCAGGTGAGTGGTGATTGTACTGGTTTTAGTGAAGTGAAAGGAAGGAGTTAGGAACAAGACCCCACTAAGCTTTGCTTTACACAGACACATAATGAAGAACTTACAATCCAGAAAAACTGCAGAGCTGACCTAAGTGAGAGGGCTTTAAAGCAAATAAGCTTTAGTAAGTATGTTACGAAGTTTGATTTTAAAATACTGTATTTGCATAAGCTCATCAATTTATCATATGTACAGATCTGGAATAATTAAAATGCTAGGTAATAATTTCCCTTGTGAGTTCTGAATTTTTGCTACTGTTTTCTTACATGTGTTTATAGTTGAGACTCTTTAAGTATTGCCCTTATTTTGATAGGCCACTTAAACGTGATTTATGCTCGAGGATTTTTCTGTAAGAATCAATAATTGAGTGGTCATTTTAAAGAAAATACTCTGAAAGCTGTGTTGTTACAGATTAGCATTAAAACACTTGCATTTTTTAAAGGAAATATTTTGTATTGCTGAACAAAACTATCTTGAAGGTTACTTATTTTCTGGGCATTTAGCCTTGATGACAGAGATGAGTGACAAATATGAGATAGGTATTTGTAAAGACAAATATTAGAGCTGTTTGAATGTGTAACACCTCTTCTTTGTGTAGTTTAGCTTTTCATGTAGAATATGTTCCTTTTTAAGCAGACCCTCTGAAATGAATGATTTAAGTCATAGAGACTCTACTTCAAAGCATGTCTCAAATAGATGTGGTTCAGACTGTCTTGTTTGTTCTTCCAACAAGTTTGATAGCATAAAATTTGTAAAGGGCAACATTAATGTCCAGTGGACTCTGAAATATATGTTATATAATTTTATATACCTTTTTTTTTAATAGGTCCAAATTGTTTAACTCCATGGAAGTCTCAAGAAGCTGAAGTAGCAGACCTCCCCAGTAAGGTGCTGCTTCATTATACACCAAAGGTATGAAACAGGACATAATTTCTGTTTGACTACACAGTGTGCATTACTTTCAGTGTTTGCACTGTGGTTTTTATGGGAAGATAAGGATCAGTGAGACCTTTCTTAAATATAGTCTTGTGCAGAGATAGTAGGTTTTGTTCCTGTTAGGCAAAAAGATGGAATTATCTTGTACAATAGAGAATGTCAAATCTAAAATAACATATATTATATTCTAGGGATTTCACATTATTTAAATACTTTAATATCAATACACTGGCACAAAATCTTGTGTTCAAGCATCTGTAACTTGTTTCCTAAATGATACCATGATGGCTTCTTCATTTGTTTAACAGGCTTGCAGAAACCCAATTTGTCTTGACCTGTCTGCAAATCTTTTACATGGAAGACTAACTGGAAACAAAGTAGTGAACTGGGACATCAAGGTAAGTATGTTCTAAAGTGGCAGGACCTGACGTAAAAATGGCAGTGGTTGTGTGCTTTCATCTAACCTTTGGAATGCTGGAAGTTATTGTCATAATGCAAATTATATTTAGCAGGTACAGAGTGTTTTTATACTGAGAATTAATGGGCTAATGCTGTAGCTGGAGTAATGTTGCATTTACATTACATTTATTGAGAAGTTAGGAGGGCCACTGCTTTTACTGTCATAGTACGTGAAGATATTTTGTGGTAGCTGACTGTTCTTCATAATAATGTTGAATGCACGTTGTGTATTGAGAGCATTTTGTCATCTCTAGGGAATTCTGTCATGGTATTCTTGCCATCATTAACTCTGAGTTAGATTAGCATTAGTAGAGGTAAGGTAACAGTTGTGACTTGTCAGTAAAATACCACATTTTTTTATCTTGAGGAAATTGTATGAACAAATAAGTAAGACCTGTTTTTTTTTTTTTCAAGAACAGTGAACAATTGACTGGCAAACTAATTAATAAGGAAGTATTGTTGGAGCTACACATATGTATGGAAATATCCACTGTGCATATCTCTACAATCACTTGTCAAGACTAATGTTGAGGAAACTCAAGACACTTAATAGTTAATTTTGCTCTGATATGAATAGTTTTAGAATACTTCAGTTTGTCCTCTTTGCCCAGTAATGGGTACTTGTACTCCACAATGATTATCATCGGATGAAGCTGGGGAAATGAGTAGGTGTCTCTGAGCAGCTTGCTAAGATCCTGATTTTGGATTGATTTGAAGTGGTTGTGAATCACTTCTAGAAATCTTGTAATTTGAGTGTATTATACCTTAGTACAAGAAGCATTGTTTGAATAACAGAATCCAGAAGCAATTAAATTGAAAAAGTCCTCTGAGGTCATCAAGTCCAAC
>WEIT01041199.1:0-10692 GCA_013389985.1 Dryoscopus gambensis
TAGCTTTAAACTTGGACCATTCAGTCAGCTATACTGTTCTTTAAAAGTCTTTTCAGACATATTCCACCTCTTTTTTGTGTATTTATCCAAGAAAACTCATGTCTTTGATTCTTTTTATGTTTTACCCAATTGGCAAAACCAGTTTTAATCTTTCCTTCATTTAAGTGCATCCTTCTGCCTTAGTCTTTTTATTTCCAATGTAGGGAAAAGTGGGAACAGTCCTTTATGCTGTGCCATCTCTCAGCTTTGAACCACTGCCAAACTTCTACTTCAAAGCTGTTTCAAGGCTTCAGCTTTGTTACAAAACCATCATGTGCAAAGCTTTTACCAACCCACACAACAGTTTAGTTTTTAAAGTGTGCCTTTATTACTGACGAAAGGCTAACACTGGTGATTCCATAAAGTATCTCTGCAAATATAAACTTTTCTCCAATATATGGGAAATACCTTCAGACAATACTGTTGAATGGAAAATTATTCATTATTAAATTAAATTACAAAAAATTGATGATGTTATATCCTGAAAATTTTTTTTATCATGTGATTTTCCATTCCACTAATATCCTGTTTCTAAATACCTGAAAGGGATTTTGAAGAAAAGTTCTCAGTCGATACCCTAAAAGTTTTGTGATATTGAGCTGAAATACTAAGTTTAGATTTTTAAAGTCATAACAATTCTTTTATATTTAAATTATTGTGTATATAAGGGATCACATATATCATGTTTAAAATATTCAAATTAGGTTTTATAAGCATATGAATAATATTAGTAAAGTTTATACGGAGGAGCAGTTAATTCCTCTGGAGTATGAATCCTCCGTGAAGGAAACTTTTATGTTCACATAACTAGATTCTACAGAGAGCAATAAACTGAGCAGGGTCTCACTTAGAGATCTGAATGTCTTACGCTGCATACCCAGATAGCCTAACCTGTAGCTTGGCTTTGGAAAGATTTTCCTAGTAAAAAAGCCCAACGTGATTTCAACCACAGACATACCCTCAACACTCAAAACAAAACTAAATAGGATAGTCTGCGATCTCACTAGATCGGAAAAAGAGTTGAAAATTAAGAAAATATATGATTCTTGACTGGGAATTTCATGATTCTTAAGTGGATTCCTTGGTTATCTTTTTGAAAGTGGAATCCATTTTTATATTTCTATTGTTAAGGTGATCTGTATTGTAGCTTTTTTAGCAATGTAATGAAAAACAGAAGATAAAGAAATGGTGAAAACTGCATCTTCTAGGATAATATGGTGTTCGTTGCAAAAGTCTTATCCCTCCTGCTTATAGTACTTGAAATAAACTGTACTGGTCAGGTCCGTAAAGCTCTTTTCCCTACTACTGAGTTAATGCATTCTACATTCTGCAGTGGGTCTGCTGACATTAAATGAATGAATGCTGCAGAAGATTCGTCTGAAATCTAACAATATCTGTCTAATGCTGAATGACCTTCTGTGGCTGATTAATTGGGCAGATTATTGGGAAAGTAAATGGGTAATAGTCACTTTGCAATTACATTTAAGTGAGTTATGCACAGGTTAAATCACACACTAAATAGTCATTTTCCTTACCTGCCTTGACCTAGTAAGTGAACCCAAATTTAAGGATCATGTCAAGTCTCTCATAAAATGGAAAAAAATGTGCAACCGAAGTGCTGTTTAGTTTATTTTTTCTTTTTTATTTTCCCCCAAGTGCATTAAGGTATAAAATGATACTGGTTTTATCTTTATAAATTTTTAAAGTACATTGCAAACTTTTAACTAATTCCTGAAATTTAATTTGTGAACACATGTGCCATGGGAATGAATATAGGAAGCATTGTGACCAGATAAGCTTAGTAGAAGCTGTGCCAAAGTGACGTTAGACAGAACTGCAATTTCAGTGAAGCTAAATAAGTCTAAATTGGGTGGTAAATAAAATAATGAAGAATGCTTTCAGATCTATAGCAGCTAATGGAAAAATCAAAAAACAACTTCAGTCTATGTGCCTGATGGGGCAGGAAACAGTAAAACATGCTGACGACTGGATCAGTGCAAAATATAAAGGACCTCTTAGTAGAAAGTAGGAAAATCAGAGAAGTGTTCCAAATAAATCAGTTGCCAACTATATCCATGCAACAGGGTTAGCTCAGCACTCAGGACAGAGATGAGCCAAGCCATTATCTGGAGGAATACTGCTTTTCCACAGGTCAGTCACTATTTCGAAGAGTGGAGAACTTCTACTTGATTTAGACTCACAGGAATACCATCTAGGTCTAATGTCCATTTATCCAGACTATTGTTAAACTAGAAAAACACAAAAATGCCACTTTTGAATGAAAGATAATTGCAGTGAAATATTAGCATTTCTGATCCTTTGAGATAATGGAAATAATACTCAATGGTTATAGTAAATCATTAAAAGTAGATAGCAAATAATTTCTGCTTTTTCTTTTCAATTTTTTAACATTAGTTTTCTGCAATTACATTTAATACAACATTTGTATTTAAAACAAAAAAATACTTTGAACAAAAAACCCACAAAATTGCCTTGAATTTATTTCTGCATAAGTTTGTGAAAAATAAGTCTTGTGCATGAAAAAAATCCACTTTAAATATGTCATACTTTTAAACTAAAAAGGTCAAAAGCAATTTTCTCCATTCACAGTGTATTCCTAGGAAACTCTTAATTCAAAGTATAGTTCAGAATGTAAACACAAGCATAGACCTGTGAGGCTACTTTGACTTTTCACCCTTATTATAGAACAAGGAATTCTGAAAGGCAGTAATTTCCTCCAGGATATAAATATTTGTTCAACTGTAATAAAATTCAGGATAGAATATGTCTCTCTCATTTGTTTGATGGGGAGGCTGTTTGGAAGGGCTGTTCATAATTCAGCACTAAGCTGTTTGCATAATGAGTTGGAAAGGTCTTAGAATAATTGCATTTGGCTAATGAAGAAGACATACATCTATTCACCTCAGTGCTGGTGCTTTTGTGGACCCAGATATCTTCCTTTCTCTTCATATTTTTTGCTTAATGTGAAACTCTGTGTGAAGTGTAACACTTCATACAGGATGCATGACAACTTTAAACTTAATGCTGACAATTTAAGTCCTTGTTGCCCACGAGCTACTAATTTAATTAGAGACTGCTATGCTGGAATTAACAGGGAAGTAAAACATCCCTTCAGAGAAATTTCATTGAAGAAGATTAAGAGTACAAGTGGAAAAAAGGAAATTACATACGCAAGCCTATTATTTTCCACTGACTACAAAAGGAGTTTAGGATGACTAGGAGAGCTGGACTTGCCTACTTGTAGACATCTGATGTTAGCTGAGATGATCTCCCTTTTGTCATTCAAAGATTAATCTTTGTTCTTCGTAGTGGATAGCCACTGATTTTCCATGTAGATGCTTCCAAGTTTTCACTGGGGGTTTTTACCTTTTTTTTGTTGTTTGTTTCTTTCTTTGGTGTTTGTTTTTTGTTTGTTTGTTTTACTGGCGGGGATTTTAAATCTTTTTTTTCTTTTAATAAAATATACTTCAAATCATTGGGACACCTAATTCATTTTTCCCCCTACTCTTCTCCATCTGTAGTGAGATCTACCTGCATGATATCTAATTGGAAATAACCCTCAAAGTCACATTTGTGGTAGTTAGAAGTCTGGCTTTTTACTTGCATGCCAGAAAACTGCCAAGAAACTGTTATGCACTCACTGAATAACAGAACTAAATAACATATTCTGTAGTTCATCATTATTGTTCCAGTTCTCAATACTGTTAAAAACAATTTGTGTTTAAGTTACAGTGTTAAGAATAATATTGGTGACTAATTCTCCTTGATTACTGTGAACAAATATGTTCACGTAATCATGACAATTCTTAATCAGTAAGAAGAAGATTCCTAATTGAAAATAAAGAAAAAGTCTTTAGTATATCTGATAACTTGATTTTGATCTCATTTTTAATTTTTTTAAAGCATTGTGAATTACATTAACCCCACTGAAGTACTGTACTAGGGCAAAAGGATGAGACTCCATATCCTAGGTTTCATATTCCAGGAAAACTGGTTTGGATGTGGTGGGACTTAGGTGACTTCTCTTGAAAACTTTCTGAACTCTGAAATATTTCTGTATTTCATGTTCATAGAGAAGAAAAGAAAATTAACAATTTGGTAACCAGATGCTGATTTAGATTATTATATTTTTTCATAAAAGTAAATATCTACAATAATTTTGTCAAAGATACAAGCAAAACCAATTTAAGTAGCTCAAGCTACTTGAATTAAGAAGCTGAAGCTACTTAAATTCTTCCAATGGTCTCACCAGATCCTTTATAATTGTCTTGGTGAAATTAGGTTATGCTAATTAAACCCATTATATGTATCAAAGAATAATGCTTTTAGTCATGCATATGCAATAGCTAAGTAAATTGTAATATATTTAACATTTTAATAATTAGCCTTTTATTTCTCTAAAGATGCAAATAAGATGGCTGAACTGTCACAACCTCAAATCTCCAGCTACAGATGGTCATAGTGTTGTCAGATCAGCAGGTCAGGAACTCCTCCCTCACCCCACCAGTGACCTACAACTGACCTGCAGTAAATTGCTAAATCAATGTGTATTTTATTGCAGGTTCACTGGAGATCCCTATCCTTAGGCAAAATCTTTACACACCATAAATAGATTCTGAGTACCTCTTCCTTCTTGTCTCTGAACCGACCACAGCTGCTGGAGATAATGTACAGGCTAAAGAGAAGCTGTATTTTGAACCCCTCGCCAACTGCTGACAGCTTGGGCATGGCAGCACAAAGCTCCTGATGGTGTTGCTGGTGAGTTGTTGCAGGCTGTGCTGTCAGAGCAGCTACACTGACAACAGCGTAGTACCTGGTTTAAATTTAGCTGAAACACATGGACCTGAGGTGCATACATAGCACTAACTGCACTGTGTGTGTGTGTAAGGCAAGACTGCTGAGCCAATGGCAGCCCACCCCCAGGATAATTTTATATATCCTTTGCTAGTGCTTTAGAAGAGCTGCTGCTGTCAACATATATGTGATGCTTAACAGTGAAAGGGTGGGCACAGTGCCGCTGTGTCTGGGCAGGGCTCAGTGCCAAAAAGCAGGAGTTAGCCTAGCACAGAGTGCGTGGCCTATTATTAACAATTATTGTGTTATGTTTACTGGTTTGCAGGATTCTTATTGAAGTATCAGCTGACCGCCCAAGCAAAAGGCAGCTACCTGGCTTCTCCAGTGAAGCTCATTCTCACTTGGTCAGTCTCAAGTGCTATCAGCATGAAAGCCTGGTCATGCATATGTCTGTTTTGCTATGCATCATCCTGACTGCAGCGTTGACTAGTAATTATTAGAGTTCATAGAATCATAGAGGGGTCTGGGTTGGAAGGCACCCATTTCCAACCTCCCTCCCATGGAGAGGTACACCTTCCACTAGACCAGGTCGCTCAGGCCTCCATGCAACCTAGCCTTGAACACTTCCAGGGATGAATGGGGCACCCATAACTTCTGCGGGCAACCTGTTCCAGTGCCCCACCACCCCCACAGTAAAAAGTTTTATCCATCTAATCTAAACCTACTCTTTCAATTTGAAGCCATTCCCCCTTGTGCTCTCACTACATGCCCTTGTAAACAGTCTCTCTACATCTTGCAGGTTCCCTTCACGTACCGACAGGCCAGAACTAGGTCATCCCTAAGCCTTCTCTTTCCTAGGCTGAACAAACCCAATCCTCTAAGCCTTTCCTCATAGGAGAGATGGTATATCCCTCTAATCAAAAGTTAGCAAAACTTTCATCACTGAAAGAACTTGTTTATGATAATGTACCCTGCGTGCGTAAAAGTAACAAGATGGTGTACGGAAATGTAATCAGAGATATGTAGGATGCCTGATTTTCCCAGCTTCCCTAAGCTCAAAGGTTCTGACTTTTTTTTTGTAGAAATCAGGGTTTTTCTGCACAGAACCATTTGCTGTATTAGAGCTTGCATTTGGATAGCACTTTAAAAATCAATTTAAAGAATATGTTTTGTCAGTGTGAAGAATTGACAATAGTATTGTTTTCAGTACTTTCATAGAGCACCTGTCCAGTTATGAGTAGCAATATGGTGCTGGCATGGAGCTATAATAGCAACTTACAGACTTTTTCAAGAGACATTATATATATCAAACATAGGGAAGTTGACACAAAAAGTGATTATGACTGATCAGTTGACAAGCCCAGTGCAAAATGCACTAAGGTACAGGTTTAGTGATTTATATTTTATTTTAGGAGAGTCTGCTTTCCAGAGGATTGAAGAAGGATCAGCCTTGCACTGTTTAAAGCTTTTAGAAAGATACATAGACTGGGAGAGAGTGTAAGCTGCCTATAACTTCTTACATCTCTGTGTTCCACGTACGGACTGGTTCCAACAGGAACAAAGAAAAAAAATATCTTTGAACATTTGATAATGTTATCTAAACGGGCTGCACAAAGAAACACCATGTGCCCCTTCTAAGGAAATTCAGTGTCACTCTACATAAATAATTGTAGAAGGAGAACACATGGCACTAGAAGCTCACTGTTAGCTATGCTTTAAGTGTATTTCAAGCATTAACTCTTTATTCATAAGAAATTAACAAATTTTTCCTGTCAGCAAAGAGTTTAAAGGATGTATACACAGATGAAAATTTTACTTCTGTGTGAAACCACACAATATACAGTGAAATACTGAAAGGGAATAAAGCAGAACAAGGTGCAATGGAGCAAAGGTGTTATTTCTACTAAAGATGCAGAGAAATAAAAGGACAGAGAAAAGCAATTTACTGAGGGAAAAGAAGACCAGAGAATTTTCAATGGTAAAACAGAATTCACAATGATTTAGGACTGTGTTTTTCTTCTTTCACATCCCTATGCTGAATTTTCATAATTCTAAGGCTGAATTATCATAAGGAACTTGAATGAAAAATTTGGTTTTTTCCCTTATATATTTCTGAGACAAGCTAGCTTCATACTTGACTGTCATACCCTTATCTGTAAAATTGACATGGGCTGAGCTGGCAACTATGAAATCTCTAGGGAACCTGAATAGAAAATCTCCTTGGAGAACTTCAGTTCAATTTATGCAAAATAGATTGTTTGGCACCAGCTACTGAAAACTGAGTTTAAGCACTTTGCAAGAGACAGATTGTTTTCCAAAATTTTGCCTTTTGAAGCAGGGCCAGCACTTATTATTGGAATCATGAGATTGATCTGAAGCTGTTTCTTCTATATGGGGGAGATTTCAGAAAGACATCTGAGAATTCATGTGCTCTCCAAATCACTGGTGGGAACAACAGAATGTCATCCAAAGACCACTGCTGTCAATGGGACTCTGTTATCCTCACTGGACACCACAAGGAGCTCTCAGTCTCACATAATCATTTGCAAATAAATTAAAAATAGGTTGGTAAATTAGTGATGCTGTGTAGTCATGGTAGTTTTTTGGAATATTTCAAAAATACAGAATTTATATATTCAATAAAATAACATTACTTATTTTGCCTTATGCACATGAAAATAGATGAACTAAGTATTGTGTAAACCACTACAAAGACTTAGTGTTAATGCAATTCAAAATGAAAAAAATCTAATGGCAGGAATGAAACTATCTAGAATGTACAAATATTTTTTTTAAAAAATGAGGAGGCTTCTGTCTTTTAAAATTCATTTATTTTAAATTATCAGTTTTCAATATTTTCACATTTTATTCCAATTGAAGATGAAAACAAAACCATAAAAATTTCACATTTCAAAGGAATATAAGTATCAAAATTCCTGTGCTTTTCCAGTTCTACTTTTCTTAATGACTATGAAAGTTATAATAAAGCCAACTCATATAAAAAATTACATACTGGCTAAACCCCCCCACAAACATACCTCAGCTTCATACACAAATTGTTAAATTGTTGAGAATTAATACAATCTAAGTACAATACAAAGATTGACGTATTATGTATTTTGCATTCTAATCAACAGTGATTTATTTCCGTGTACAGAAGAATTTTACAGAATTTATGTGGAGTTTCTTGTAAATCTGCTTTGTATTTTTGTTGGTGTTTTTTTTGTTTTTTTTTTTTTGTTTTTTTTCTTTCTTTCTTAAAGGTCTGACTCAAGTTCATTGACACAAATTGAAAGTTCCTTTTGTTTTAAAAGGCGATTGGAATTGAGCACTTTCGCCCTTAAATTACTTACTGTATCTAAAATGCATTGTGAAAGGTTGGCAGTAAAGTGTTCAAGATGCAGCAAATCCTAAAGTATGTTTCCTACTGAAATCTCTGCTGATAATTTAATGTGATACTCATGCCCTTATGTTCTATCCTGAATCACATAAATGCCTTCAGCTGCCAGGCGTTTTTTCACTGCAAAATTTAACTGGGCTTTTAAATGAGTCCTATTCACTTACAAAAAATCTCATCTAAATGTATCATTACCTTCATACCGGCTTATCTTGGACTAAGGGCAAACATAGGAGTTCAACTTTTGCTCTTGTCTGATAACACCATGATTTGCAGGGAAATTGGAGTTTAAACCACTGTGATGCAGATAACAGCCCTTTAGTACATCCCTGCAAAGATCTTCAAATTGATCCTCCAAAAACCCAGTGGAAGGGAATTGAGGAGTAACTCAGCTTTTTATAGTCCAATTAATCACAGGGTGCGAGGCCTGAGAAGAAGCACAAGTGAATGCAGTACAAGAAGAGATGAAGAATGGGAAATGCCCTTTTTAACATTTTGCTTATGAATGTGTCCTGCTGACACACATTATAGGATCATTTTATTTATGCAACTCTGTGCCATATAAGTAATTGTTCCAAGTGTTATGTCACTCACAGTGTGATCTGCTACCATTTAATCTGTAAATATCTAGAGGAGTACATTGCCATGAAAATGGAATGAGCATGAAAAGATCATGCAATATGTGATTCCTCCCACCCTTGATATTTTTTATCAATAGTCTAAGTGCATTGTTGAGCAGATGGTATTCACCCCATAGAAAGAGGGAAATCTAGTAAGTACTGCTTTCATGTCTAGTGATAGGGAACAGAAATAGCAGTAACATGCCTAGAACCTTTCCTCATGCATCTACACAGTTTATACTATTTAATCTATATGTGAGTCCAGGGTGAAAAAGTACAAAACAAGACTGGGACTCATTCTTAGTAAGAATGCAGCTTTCTGATCAGATTTGGTTCTGATAAAATGTAATACTAGAAGGTACTGGGCTAATGTAAAATTCATAGTTATTCTGTCTGACTTTCCAGTCTGATGGGAAATCTTGTGAAGGATGACAGCAAGGAACTGATGTGGAAATACTATGCAGTAAAAACGAAAGTCTATGTAGTTATGCTGAATTTTCTGAGTTTGTTCCTAGGTCAGTTTTGTTTCTCTGGGGAAAAAAAAAAGAAAAGAAAAAAAAATGAGATGAAAAAAGCTTCTTATATATCCAAACCAGGTCTTGAATATTACTTTTTACAGCCCTCCTTTCTTCTCAGGACATGTTGCTTACATGCCCTCTGTATAGAACCGAGTATAGATATTGAAGATGGTTGTTTTGATATTTTTCAAGATGGATATAAGATACATCATAACAATTAGTTTGCTAGGAAAGGGCAGAGTTGTATATTCTTGTCTTACAGTGCTGTTTGAAGAGACATGCACTGGGTAAAATTAACTATTTTAATACAGTCAAAAGCATGGGTTTAAGAAGTCCAGTACCTGATCTAATGGATATGTTGTGCTTATTGATCACCCTAATCCATAATTGGTTTTGGATGTGCATTGACTCAAATGCTGCTTATTTAGGCTATTGTTTTTTTGAGAAGGTTTTAGTCTGCATAGCTAGTTTTTCAGAAATCTATTGCACTTTGTCAGACTGTGAGGCAGCTGGTAGATGTGTGCAAATTCTACGTTCAAGGAAAGATTTAAAGGGTCATCAAAGCAGAAAGCACACAATATGCTGAATTTCTCAGACAATAAGCAAATCAGAAAACATGAGAAGAAACCCCTTTAAAGTGCTCCCAGGATGTGGTGATGATTTCTTTTATACAAGAATTACAAAATTATTATTAGATCTGGGTAGAGGAAGAAGACTCAGAAGGGAGAAGCAATGAGCACATAAAAAGAATCCCAAAGGAGATCCCCAAAAGGAGAGGGTTTTGTTCTAGACACTTTGGCTGATTCATCTTTGTGTTGTCCTCACAACGAGTGCAGGCGTCTTTTAAGTATTTATTTTTTATTTAGTTCACGCAGCATTGCACCGTAAATATCATGAAACACTGCCACTTTTAAGTGACAGTTACTTTGAGTTTGGAGATGTCTTTGTTGTATATTGATGGGAGGAAATAGTTTAGGAAAAAATCTGAGTGAGTTTAGATTGAGGACTTCTTGCATGCAGGGTAATCAAAGTGAAGTATAAAATGCAAGGGTACTAAGTTGGGAAAAATATACCCAAGCCCATCAGGCTGTTGCTGCCACTGCTCCCATTGCTCCAACAAAACAGAAATTGAAGCTGGAATGAGTTGCGGGAGGAAAAGAAAAGCCAAGATATGTTCACAGGTAGGACAGGGAGCTCGGAGGCCAAGGCAGTGTGTGCTGGCTTTTGGTCTGCCTTTTAGTGCCACCTGTGAGCTGACAATAACTTCAGTCTTTTCTTTGTAAGTCTGATTCGTCAGAACTCA
>WEIT01041212.1:0-15806 GCA_013389985.1 Dryoscopus gambensis
CTGCATAATTCTTTTTTTGATCTGTGTTAGTTACTTAAGCCTCAATATTGGCTGCATCAATTCCTGTGTTAGCAGTTTTTTGTCTGTCAATCCATATTCTACTTGAATTAGGTTTTATCTGCAAAAACAGTTTATTTCATCTGCAAAAGAGTCCACCTTTATTTTTGCAATTGTGGTAACTGTGAAGTTTGGCTTTAGAGAAAATAAATTTAAACTGTAGATCTGTGCGCAGGTTCTGTAGTTGTTATTGGCTTTAAATTGCCTTTTGTTCCACAGTAAAGCAAAAGAATAATAAGAGAAAAGGTAATGTAGAATGATGTGCAGTGTCTAATAGTTTCAGTTGCTTCACTGTTAGATTTTCTTTTTATTTGTTACATTTTGGCTGCAATCACTGGAAAATGTTGGCTACAATACTCGCAGATGGAAACTAAGCACAGATGTGCCACCATAGGCTCCAGGTTTGTGAGTATACACATTTTTATTGCAAGTAGAGCACATAGCTTTCCCTGGATTATCCAAGCTGAAGTTGAAAAAGTTCCATATATAAAAGATTTCCTTTTGGGAACAGTTGGAACTCCATATACAACTGCACTTTTTTTTTGGATGCTGTTTTGGGGTAAATCTGTTTCTTTTAGTGTTGTAGCCATTACTGTGGTTTTCTTGTGAAGATTTGCATTGCCGACATCAGTTCCCTCGGACACAGCAGCAGTAGACAGAGTAGAAGCATATTTATCTAACCCAAGAACAACAGTATCCATTTGAGCTCTTGTTGAGCATAACTCCTCTGCATCAGGACACCAGCTGATTTTACACATCTTTTAGGAATCGTGATCATCGATGGTTTTACATTTTACAAGGTTAGAATTTTGAATTGATTCTCTCATTCAAATTTATGACCTAAATTAAGTGCTTTAAACAGTTTTACTTCTGTTTTTTAAAGAGTTGTGGCCTGTTTCATATTTTTTTTTCCCAGTGACTCCACAAAAACTTAATTGTAAGGGTGATTTGTTCTCAGATCTTCAGCCTTCTGTCTTTTCTTGGTCTTTCCAACCAATTTCTGTAAGATTAAATAACAGAACCAACCCTTGAGAAATAATTAGTTTCTAGGAAAAAAATATAGACAAAAATAACTAACATCTGATTGAATATGCAAGAAATAAAATGGCAAAATATGACAAATGACAAGCTATTTAATATCAATCGTTTTGGTTTGGTTTGGTTTTCTAGTTTCACAGCCTAATACTTGAAACACTATATGTTCCTAACGGATATTTAATGTTTTCTCTTTACTACATTAATATTTAAAGAAGCCTAAAGAGTTCTTGCTTTTAAAATATTCATGACTGCTGCTCTTTTATGTGAAATAAATTTCAAAGGAAGAATCCCTAATTCACTTATTAACCAATTCACAGGTCTTCTCACTTGCCTAAGCAACTTTTAGTGGTTTTATCCATTAATCTGAGTCGAAGTGCAAATCTGATAATTGCACTAAAGTGACCAGTATTGGGTAGATTTACATTTGGGAGCATGGCAAACTATTTTTTTTTTCATCTTTCTCATTGACACTGGAACTACATGACTTGGAAAAACAAGCATATTTTAAGGGAAAAAAGTTATTGCAAAGAGTTAATGTTTATCTGAAACATATTTTCTAAGCTTCCTTTTACTCTCCAGAAACTTGCTTTGATGTCTTTTAATACCAAATATTGGAACACTGTTCTAGAGGGTTTAGCAGTAAAGGACTCTCAAGAAATGTAAAGGTAAAAACTTCAGTGTGTAACCATACAGCAGTTTTTTCACTGGTGAGACTGTCCCAAGGAATAGTTGGGTAGCAGAGTTCACATGTTCATTCAGCTCTGCTAGTGTGATGGAAAGAATACCAACCTCTTTTGTTTTGAGTACCAGAAGTGGCTGGAGATTCAGAGGCTGCCCCGTAGCTTCACGTGGAGAGCAGATAACAGCTGCTGGTCCTCTTTGGTCTCTACTGCTCCAGTCTGAGTTTACCTTGGCAGCATGAGCATGACAAACTCATATCCCATTATCAGCAATATTCAGACAGGGCTTCCCTTACTCTTGCTTTCATTTTCAAATGTAGCTTGTGAAATTTACTCTGCTTTTCAGATGAGCATCACAAGAGACTGATGCCAATCTGCAGGAGATTTGCCTCCAGCAATCTATATTTGAGCCCATGGCACAGTCTGCAGGCAGTTTTTTGGCAGCATCAGAGATACTTCTGTGTTTGCCACTTAATTAACTGTTGATGGACCATCTGGGCAGCTTATTCTTTATGCATGTAATTTTTCTTTGGTTCACCTTGGAATCTGTATAAGTGATGCACATTCTTTTATTAAAAAAAAATTTTGGGTAAGTATTCTTTATGATCAATGTATAAGCATCTTTTGAATGCTATATTGTACCAAAAAGCTTTTAGATTAACCAATTTACATACTTATTCTTCAAGAGAGGAGGGTGAAATTGGTTAAAATTGATTTTACAATCTTATTATCCCTAAAATACCTAAACAATCATTTATCTTATTTCTCAGGGAGAAATCTGCACTACTATATTTCATTAATGTCTTTAATTTGTGATTATGGGATTTCAGAAGACGGTGAAAACCCAAAAGGTAGTTTTAAAGAGGAAGAAGGGAAAAGTTCAGATTGTTTTTCACTATCTAAAAGAGATGACTGTGCAAAAACTCTGTTGTAACAAATATACAGAAGAAGTCATCCTAGCCTTATTTTCAAAAACTCTGACTCTAAATCAGGATCTAATTAATAAGTCCCTATTTTAAGATATTAAAAATATATTCCTGATTTCAGGCATGGTACCCTCAGATAAAGTGAAATGAATTAACTCCTGTGGAAAAAAAAAGCAACCTGAAAAGGATCCAAACAATAATAATATTTTTTTAAAAACAGACATATCCACATCTCTTCTTATCTCACCTTTTTTTTCCCTAGATAAACCTAATTTTATATTTTATCTTGTTTGTTTGTTTGTTTTTGTTATTATTGTTTTTATTCATTTGGTGCTATTTTTTGTTTGTTTGTTGGTTTGGTTTGTTTGCTTGTCTGTTTCTTCTGGGACTTTTGATTGCTATAGAGCAGAGATTACTGAAAAGCCTCAAGGCCTGCAATGTTGCCTCATACCTTCAAGCAGGTATTTGGTAATATTAGCAGTCATTTCAAATCCCTTTCTGGACATATTGAAACCTGAATGCCACTATTCACTTGGTACATCTAGGAGTATTTTAAAAATATTTTCCATTATAGTAAAAACACACTTCATGGCTTCAGCACTGTAGTATCTGGAAATAGTGAATGTTTTACACACTTACTGCAGCAACTACGTAAGTTACTGAGTCAATATAAAAAAATAATCTTTTCCTTGTCAAGTGCTAAGAAACAATCATACTCCATATACATTATGAGAGCTAAAGTGGTCAAGAAGGATGGTAGGATAGAGAGATAGATAGATAGATAGATAGATCGATCGATTGATCGATAAAAATACATGGTTCAAGAGCCATAAACAACAGTTTAGCTTAGGAACAGAAATTTTAAAATAAACTTCCTAGATATGAATCTTCCTATTCTATTTAACTTCTGAATAGTATATTTTACAAATTCCTTTGCTTTGACAATTTTTCTTTCTTTTTCTGAAGCAGGCTCATTGAAAATAGGAAAACAGATAGAAATATATGGAATGCAACAAAAAAAAATCTAAATTGGAATTTAAATTCCAAAAATTTTTAGTATCATAAACTAGGTTTAGGTTATCATATTATTCCTGAAATTACTCAAATTCCTGTGGATCTTTCAATTTAAGTTTTCCTAAGTCTCCATACAAAAGTTCCCAAATCTAAAATAAAACCAGCAGCGGAGAACATGCACTTTCAGAAAATACCTAATTTTGCAGAATCAGGACATCTTATTAGAAATATTCTAGTGTTCTAATGTCTTTGTGACATTTGTGATATATTTTTTAGTTGGAATCGGTGTTAATCTTTGATGACTTTCCCCTTTCTTCACTGATATCTTTGAACTTAATTTGAATTATTCCAGTATTAGTAGGTCCCAGTGAAGTCAATGGAACTTGCAGTGCTGACCATATTTCCTTAAAGGGCTCTAAATCAGAAGGAAAATAGGTGAACTTTATTCTTACTCCATAGATAATCTGACAAGATGTCTACATCTTGCTCCAGCACTATGTTCCAGAAGTAACTGGCCACCCATGTCCTGGGGTGCATCAGGCACAGCATTGCCAGCCGGGCAAGGGAGGGGATGGTCCTGCTGTGCTCTGCACTGGGGCAGCCTCATCTCAAGTCATGGGGGCAATTTTGGGTGCCACAATATAAGAAAGATATAAAGCTATGATAGAGTGTCCAAAGGGCTATGAAGATGGTGAAGGGCTTTGAGGAGAAGCTGCATGGGGCAGGGCTGTGGTCATTTGATCTGTTCAGCCTGGAGGAGAGAAGACTGAGGGGAGACCTCATTGCTGTCTATAATCTCATGAGGGGAAGAGGAAGGGCAGGCACGGATCTCTTTTGTGACCAGTGACAGAACCTGAGGGAATGCCCTGAAGTTGTGTTGGAGAGGTTTAAGCTGGATATTAGAAAAGGATTCTTCAGCCAGGAGGTGGTTGGGCACTGGAACAGGCTCCCCAGGTAAGTGGTCACAGCACCAGCCTGAGAGAGTTCAAGCAATATTTGGACAATATTCTCAGGCATATCGTGTGACTTTTGGGGATGGTGCTGTGCAGAGCCAGGAGTTGGACTCAATGATCCTTGTAGATGCCTTCCAACCCAGCATATTCCATGATTCTTTGATAGCTCACACCTTATCTAATAATACAGGCTGCAACCAAATTAAGAGAAAAAAAGAGAGCATAATATTTTTAAAGCAGAAGTAGTGGATAAGCCATAAAAATGGTGTTATTCATGTATATATTGACAACAACAAGTGCTGTCTGAACTTTCTGAACCTTTTAGGAGATGCAAATTTAGCCTTGGATTCTGAAATTGGATCTTCACAAACTCCATGTACATGTCTTTTGGGAGTTTCCATTAATAAAGTGCCCCTCTTCAGAACACTAGTCTATGCCTTTGTAAAGATCAGATTGCAAAATTAGGACAGTTCAGTAGGAGCTTGCAGAGGCATGTAAAGCCATTTCATATCCTACTAGAACAAGAAATACACATATACATGCACTCTCAAAACCCCAACACCTCTTCCCCCAACTAAAGAAGGAGCAAGAAAGGAAAAAAAGTTTCTTTTGGTTATTTGAATTTTGTGAAATTTTATTGTAATTTATTTGCATTTTATTGGAATGCCATGAATACTAGACATGAAGCCACAGTACTTAGATCTAAAAAAGTGAAGTAGTATCTGAATCGTAATTTCTCATAGAATGAAGGTCCTTGGCTCTCATACACAGTTCTAAAAGTGTCTTCTAGCCCCTGTACAGCTGGGACTGAAACCTCTTCCCTCTTCCTTATTCTCAGTCATTGAAAAGTTCAGTAAGTGTTGAGCAGAATTCTGAAAGCTTATTTTTTGGTCTAGGTACTTATTGTTGTGACAAGAATTTTTTCCCTTAATATCAAGGAGGAGGGAGAAGAAAAGAAGACAATTTCCTGAAAAGCAATTTCATTGGACACTGCTTTCCCTTTACAGTTCTTAGGAGGTTGTGAATGTTAAGGGCAATAAAGTGGTATTGGTAAGTAATTACTCCTTTATGGGTACCATTTGCATTTGATGCATGGTGGTAGACAGGTAATGATTATCCCAGAAACTTCCCTTACAGCTGCATTCATGCTCCTAATCTTTGTTATATAGCATGCCTAAATTTTTTATTATATTTTCAATAAAACATGCATATAGGGAGACAGGTACTTCCACAGGATTATATATGTCTGTTTGTTGAAGACAATTAATAGGACAAAAGAAATTTCTAGTGTGACTAGACTCAGAAGTAATATCTTAATGATATGTGCATAAATTAGGTAAGAGTAATCTGAACCTCTGGAAACAATCTTTAAAAGCAAAATCTGCATTTTCTACTGTTGGGTTACTAATTCGTAAATTATTCTTTATTTTTGTCTTTTTGGTTTTTTCTTTTAATTTAAAAATGAAAATACTTTTAAACACATTAAAAATCAGTTTTAACTGTATTTCTATTGTGTATGCTCTTTTCATGCAGCACTTGCTATTTTGTATCAGTCATCTTTAAAGCATATGATGAAATGCTCAGGCTTCTCCTAAAGGAGATTCAGTATCAGTTGCACTGTTTAAAAACTAGACATGTAACAAGAACTAATACAGAACCGTGGGTTTTGTTTTGTTTTGATTGGAGTTTTCAGGCATTGAGCTCTCTAAATATATTTGATGTTGGCCTTACAGAATAGCTGGCTGGTTTTCAGATGTTTTATTTTAATGGAAGGTTAACTCAGTGAAAAATAAAGGGCTCAACTCAGCAGAAAATTCTAGTTGAATGAACAAATTCATTTTCCATGCATACCATATTAGCTTACTATAGACTTTATAAACTAAATTCTTCCAAAAATATAAATGAATTAGAGGCTATGCAATTCAAATTGAGACAAGGATTTAAACATCTGTCGCAACGGTAGATTTAAAACATGCATCTAAATAAGGGTGTAATTATAGTCTGATGCACAAAAAATATCACAATAATAAAAGAAGTATAAAAATAGGAGTGTATTATGCATTTTTATGATGTATTTGCACAGCAAATGAGAGGAATTTCAGAATGATGTTGTTAAGAGTTATGAGAATCTTTTTACATAATTCATCAATGTGCAATACATTCTGTTTTTAAACAGGGAGAGAAGCACAACACTAAAGTGTAGGGCTTGAAATGGAAGTTTAAGACATAGCACAATATTTGATTTCTTAGTAGTCTGTTTTGGTTCTATTGTATGATTATGACTGTTACTCATCAAGTAAAGAAAAAATTTTCCTAGTAAGCTGAATTGCATTTGCCTTTTTTTTTAATTAAGATATAAATGTGATACTACAATGTGCTAAACTTTGTATGTTGCTTGCTTCACTTGGAGTAAAATCCCATTATATCTGTGTAGAACCAAATATGGTTTCATAGGAAAAGTAGATTGGAACTTTCTGCATGAGTACAGGTAAGGTCAAAGCCAACAGGACTCAGCAACATGGGCTACTAGCAGTGATGGGAGCTAGATGTTTATGCAATAATTTTCCTCAATTGTAAGAAGTGTTTTGATTTTATAATTGATGAATTACAGAAATACAGAAATAATAATTTCAGTGTAGTATCCTAATCTTCTCATTTTTACATTCAGATTTAGCTCCATGCTTGCCGACAGAAAATATTATTTTTGCTTATTTCCCTTTCCAGGAAAAAATATAACTTCATGCACCAAAAAAACCATATTAGAACTAAGAGATTCACACCACAAAACTCATATATTAGTTGTTTTCCACAGACAGAAGTGAAACTGGTTTGGTTTTTTTTCCAGAAGCTGGTGACACAATAAACCACGTACTCTTCCCACACCCTTCAAAATAAATTGTTTGATGTAGTACTTTAGGCTCGCAAAAATTAGAAGGTTTATTTAAGATGCACAGTACTAGATATCACAGATGCATTAAGATATACGATCTAAAAACATTAAAGAGAGTGCATCATATAATCAACCTGATTGAATTTTATTCAAATGGGTTGAACCAATGCTCTTCAGGATTCCTTTGAAGACCTATATTACTGTGTAGGGAAAAGGCACAACTGCAAGAAAAATAATAATAAAAAATAGAGTAAAATATCTTTTGCACTGTAAATGAGTTTATTTGATTATCTCCATTGGGCAATATTTGCCAATGAATAGGATTTAATTTAAACAAAATCCAGAATTTTCATTTTGCAAGCAAAACCTATGTATCAGTTCTACTTAAGCATAACATAAAAAGAGAAATAAAAAAATAATAAACCTATCCTGAATCCTGGTATGAACATTTCTCTATATAATATCTTTAGAAAGGAAGAAAAACTAGAATTTATGTTTGATTTAAGTTAGAATTTTTGTAATTTTTAAGCAGACTTACTTGACTCTACAAAGGTAATTTTTAAGCAGACTTACTTGATTCTCCAAAGGTCAAATCTAAAAAGCCCGCTAAGGAATAACTGATACACATCTCAGTCTCTTAGAAATATCAAAAAAATAACACATTTAGCACAGCACAAAGTTTTTGGGTTGTCATTACAATGTAGGACATCATTGAAACATATTTTTAATACCCTATTATGGAAATCTTTTTCCATCACCTACTTAAACCTGGAAATGCCAAAAATTTGGCCATTACTAATGTTTTATATTCAGCTCTAAATGCCCATGTTTGTCTGAGAGGGTTTAGAGCTTTCAGAGTCTTACCATAGCAGAGCTCTCTAATGGTTAACATGTGATCTCACAGAGACACCAAAAATTAATGTTCTACTTCTAAAAGCAGTCCAGTTTGGTGGATATTCTGATAGAATATCTAAGAATTTGAGGTCTTCAGAGAAGACAGCTAAATCTAGTTTCTTTTGAGTTATATCAGTAGAAAGAGGTAGTGCATTCCTAAATGCAGTGGTAACAGAACACTTGGACTGGACATTGCAAGCCATGACTAAATGTGTTCTGTTATTCTGACTTCATTTAAGGGTTGACTCATTTTTCGGTCTATAAGTTGATATAATAAGAATATTTAATGGCTTAGATCCTTAAATCTCGATCTGCTAATCTATAGATGAGCTGTTGCAAACACCACTTGGAAATTTGCTTTCTTAGAAATACGGCTGCAAACAGCTGGAAGACAACATAATTTCTTTCTTAAATTTGTTTTCCGTTAAAAATTAAAATACAAAAAAAAAAATCACCTTTTTCTTTTAAATAGAATTTTTTAAAATTTTATTTCCTCTATATCTAAAGATCATCTTAATTATTGTTACGGGGTTTCCTGTGGCATATTTGCAGTGTTGATGCTTTTCATTCTGGTTTTATGTTGATCATAGGCTGAGGTTATCTAAGACTTTGCTAAAAATAGAATTAAATTTCATTGCTAAATAATGACAGCTTTACTGGCAGATTATTAATAAAAACACTGTAATGTTTACGGGCACCTAGAATATTGATAATTTTATATAGGAAGGTATAATGCATATTATATGAGAATCTAGCAATCAAATATTTAAAATGGATTGAATGATTCAGCATCTTAATAAGGGATTACATCACATGGCCTCTCATCACAAAAGTTATTTCTGTGCAGGTCAATAGGAAACAGATATTATTGCCATGTAAGAACTGCTGGTTTTTCCCCTGGTCTGGACTTTTGGAATTTAGTAGGAAAACTTCTATTGACATCAGAGTTTCAGGATAAGGGTTACATTCTAATTTTTTACCATGCTTTGAGGGCAGAAAATGGCTTTGTAAAATTGAATGTTTCAGGAAAGGTTGTGGTGGATCCCATAAAGATAAAAAACCTCACTCTTACCAGATGCAAAGGTAACAAGAATCTCTCTGTGATACAGCTTTCATTTTATCTGATGATCAGATTTATTTTTTTAAACAACCTGCTGAGGGAAACAGAAAGTTAAATAATTGCTTCACATTTAATCTTGTTTCAGAGAAAAGGAAATAATTCATCAACTAAAACAATCTTTTAATAGAGACCTTGGAGAAACCATTCAAGCAACTCCATAATTTTCT
Source organism: Dryoscopus gambensis (assembly GCA_013389985.1). Lineage (NCBI taxonomy): Eukaryota > Metazoa > Chordata > Aves > Passeriformes > Malaconotidae > Dryoscopus > Dryoscopus gambensis. The sequence goes on from WEIT01041212.1 coordinate 9,740, forward strand.
AAGTTCTAAATACCAGAGAACATCTGGGTGTTCTCCTCAATTAAAAAGCAGGCAAGACCAAAAATATCATAGAGCTTCTTNTTTCAAAAGCAGAAAATAATTGTTGTCTCCAATTTCATGTCCCAGAAATGCTGAAGTGTTTACTATAGTAAATTCAAATTTGTCGCAAAATTATCCATACCAGAAATAAAATTTTACTCCCTTTTTTTCCTTTTCTAATCCTTCCTTACATCAGCGCATTCCCCATACACAAGGCACAAGATTATTTTGGAGATTATTAGGGCAGAAAGGTGAGGAAATTCCAGTGACAGTAAAAAATTTAGTAGTATTTATTATGGAATAGTCAAGTTCTCAGAACATTTTCACAGCTACAGACAATAATTTCAGGCTGATAGTTTAAATGTAGAACAAACCCCCTCCATTGTATCAACAGCTTTAATTTGAAATATTATTCAGTTGTTCATATACACAGCAGGAAATAAAGAAGGGAAAACAGGCTTTCAAAACCAAATATTAAAACGAAATGTCTGTAGACTTACAGCATATAGCAAACAAGTAAAAAACATTAATGACCTTTGATATAATTTGCTAAAATACAACACAGCTGGAAACATTGAAGGAAGAACCCATAAACAAACCTTCCAGTAAATACAAATTCTGCTTAGCAGGGAAAGAAAAAGGAATTCTCTGAAAACCCATTAAAACTCACAGTATGAAGTGGTATAAAGAATTAAAAGGGACAACAGAATACAGTAGTATAAAATCAGCATGTTATATGGGAAATTAATAGAGATTATTTCATCTGAATTTCTTTTCTAATGGGAAATTACCCTCCAAAAGTACTTTAAAAAAAAATAATGTACATAAATATTTTCATCTTAAGGTAAAAAATGTACCAAATTGCAGGTTTGTTGGGATATTTTTTGAACTCCCATCTAAATTTCACTGAATTTAATCAGATATTTGACATAATTGGACAAGTTGATGGACAGTATATTCAAATTATGACACTGCCTTAAGAAAATTACAGTTTATTCTGGAAACTATTTGCAGGAAAAGACAAGAAGGTAGGGAATTTAATCCAAATTAGTGTTCAAATAAGGAAGCTTGTGACATCTACTTTTATTTTGACTAATTTAAACCTTTATTTTGGACTTAGGTTTTAAAATATTTTCCTGTAATTCTAAATCTTGCAATGTGTGTACTCATATATGTCTAGACAGAACTTCAGGGGAAAAGAATACAAGTACAATAGTAATCTGTTTCTGCATTTTCTGTCTCTCAGTGGATTCATAATGTAACAAAAGTCTTTAAACTTAAATTGTGTTTCTGCAGCTCACCATATGCAGAATACATCTGCATCCCACCACAGAGACTAACATAGAGCTAGTCAAGTTAGTTCACATATCAGAAGCATGATTAATTCTGCTGCCTTTATTTGTGAAGCAAGGTAGCTTTGCAATGCTATCCACCGTGTCCTAAAGCCTTTGGTTATCACTTTCAGGGCCCACTACTTAGGCCAGACCTGGACTTCTGCCTAGAGAAGGAAGAAAATGCAGCCTGAAAAATACATCTGGCATTTGAAATTAAGGTGGTTCTTCCAGATTTATCCCCAAGACTTCCTGAGCAGAGCTGTATTTCCGTGCAACACAAGCATAGCAAATTCAGTGCCAGGATACACCAGACTTGCTGCTCAGCATACCTTGTTGTCAGTATGTGCATTCACAATAGCTATTAGTCCAGCATACTTGGACACTCAGAAGCTTGCTGTTACTAACCTGAAAACATACCCAGACATCCTGCAGAAATGCCTAAAAGTATTTTTATCTCTTAGGTATTATATGGCACATTCACTCACCAGCTGAGCTGGTGATAAATAATACTTTAAACATGAAATGCTGAAAAGATTAAATAAAGCAAGCTGCAAAAGAATTTATATATAATAGCCAGGGATTTTTCTTATTTCTGCTACCAATTTTATACCGAGCAGAGAGAGAAAGAAGAGTTTTCCTAAAATTCTCCCTAAAGCAAGAAACAGAAGATGGATGGATAAATGAAATAAAATTTCCCCTTCTGTACCCAGCAACCCTGTTGAGCTGTGGCACTAAAAAATGATTGCTTGCTAAAGAAAGCCTCTTCACAAGCATGAGTTTCTCTTGTCAAGGGGAAGAATAATTCAAAAGCACATCTGAAAGAGATAGAGGAGGAATATAAATGCTAGATTAAGTAAAGGTTTTAGACACTGAAAGATGACACAGTGCAATGTCGGACTTTTAGTCACTGTCATAGGACAACATGAGTTACAAGCTTCCTACTCAGGATCTAAGAAAAGTCACAATGGCAGACCTTCATAAACAAGCCTAAATATATTTGTTCGGTTTGGTCATAGGTTCCTGTCAGGACATAAATACCAACCCACTGCTATTTACTTCTGACTGGTGACTGCTTATGACTGCTTCTTCCACATAGTAGCTATAATTTTGTATAAAGATTGTGACTAGAGTTCATCCTTCAAAACAACATTGCAGGACAATGAATGTTTAAAATGAGTAATAAATGCAATCTTGGATGTAGGTTGAAAATCATAGCATACACTTATGTATATGGAAAATGCATTCTGAAATAGAAAAATAAAATGTATTTAGGGAAAGGTGATGTTTTATACATAACTTCATATAAAACTTCAAATAAAACTTCAAAATAAAAACACCTCTCAAGTTAGACACAGCAGAGGAACATAAGACTTAGTCATATCCATGTGGATATTGGAGGGAGAAATGATGAAGATTCAAACACTTTCCCTCCAGGGAAACATTGGAAGCAGAAGCCACTGGTTGCTGTGTGATGTAGTAGTTATGAAATAGTCTCACCATCTCTCTTTATTTAGCAATACAATGAGATCAAAACAAACAGCAAGCTCCTTTCAGTTCTCGCCCTCCACAGAAAATTCTAGGTACCAGATCATGGCCAGATATGCTCATCTGCAAGCCTGGACTCTGGAAGAATTTCTGACAACAGCAGAGTTAAACAAACTGCACACTACCAAAATGCCCAAGACCACTTGTTCTGTTTAGCCATTTGGTCCCCTCCTACTTAGGAAGGATTAAATTTAGTACACTAGTTTACTTTACATTTCTGATCAGATAGTCCGTAATATATACAGTTTCTATGTTCTTCACATTACCCTTCTGAGCCATCTACAAAACAAAGTTTTGGGATGCTGCAACTTCAGAATGAGTGCAGTACCTGACACTGCACGCAGACAGAGGAGCCCACAGCATCCCTGAAGTTTATGCATAATGTGGACAGACCATTAGCATAAAACGGGCAGAGCAGAGTCAAAATCAAAAGGAATAATTGTCTTATGGCAGCTGAAGAGCTGGCCTTACACTCAGATTTTGAAGAATTCATATTAGTCCTCTTGGTAAAAAGCAGAATTGACCACCGAAAACTTTTAGGTTCTCTTGGTATGATCAACAAATATGAAAGCATGTTTGCTCACCACACTACCTGTGTCACTGCAATAGTTTAGATGCCAGACAAGGCTGCATAGTAAGACCCCAGATAAACCTTGATCTTCCCCTTTCAGAGGGTCTCAGTGGAAACAGTCTGTCACTCACTGGAACTGTATTGGAATAAGACAGCACAAATCTTAGCAAAACAGTACTGAAGGCTTTCTCTCAAGCTTGTGTTTTGCAATATATTCTGCTCCTGTTTACCATCGTTCAATAAATTTCTGTTACAAGCAAGCTTGCATTATTGCTGGCTGAATTATGAAAGATAAATTAAGAATACTTGATTCAAATCAGTGAATCATTTTACATGGACAAGTTGTTTCCATATTCTGTGAACAGTGTGGATAGAATAAAATTAATTCCTTTGAGAGAGATCAGGATTGAGAAACAATTTAGTGAAAATTCAGGCAAAATACGTTTTGTAAATATGCTGTTATAAAATGTATTTAACTCTGTAATAGAATCCATATGCATCTCATTCTGAGAGGCTCATCTGATTCTTCTCCTCTCAATATGTCAAACTATTTCCATTACTTCTGCAAAAGATTTCTTTGCTTATTTAATATAAATTTGTTATTTGTCCATCATGATTGATTCTTCCTCTTAATATTAAATCCATTATTTTATAATAATAAATACCATCCTCCTTCCTTTCCTTATATATTGGAAAAAAGATTTACTCTTTAGAATTTGGTGTTGCATTCCCGGTATTTCTTTAACTTCATCTTTTTTCCCCCAGCAGAGAAATTTTACCTTGAAAGGTTATCCCCCTGTTAAGCCAAAAAATCCCAAAGCAAGAAAACCAACCAAAAGACAAACAAAAATCTGGAAAAATCCCATACTCAATTTTTTTTCCCCTTGTCACTTTACTTATGTTTTAATTCCACTGAAATTGCTATCCTGAAATAGTCTTTCTACATCAATTCTTGTAGCCAACCCTTCCTACGCTGTCTTTCAATAGCTACAGATAACTTACCTACTATTTATTAAGTACCACTCAGTCAATTCAGTTCTTTTGCACTTAGATAATGTCTATATAGATGCTTACCTATAAGATTTTTTAAACATTTTATTAGTGCTGAGAGAAACATAATTTTCATTATGTCTATTTTTAAAAAAAATAGAATGTAGTGAAGAAAATATTTAGATTGATTAAGGCTGCTACATGTATCCAACCCCATCCACAGAATTACCACTATAATACATAGAATTTTTATTATAATTGTCTACTTATATAAATACTTCTCATTGCTTTTCCTCTTTTCTATCTCCCTACAGAGACTTTTAACCTGCTTCAATTATTCATCTTAGTTTTTCATGTTATCAGGGTTTTCTTCAATTTCATATTGCAGTCACTTCCCAGTGTAATCCTAAAGGCAACCAAAATTTAAAAGAAATATTTTTTTATCTTGAAAAACAGATAAGATATTACACAGAGTTCTTGTTACTTGTTTAGTTTTAGTGTTAAGAAATATAAGAGAACAATTTGCTTAAAATTGTTTCGTTATTTAAAAAGAAAACGAAGAGGGAAAATTGCTCAAGCCAAATAAGAATTTAAATTATGTAAACAATATAAAGGTGGTTTCCTAGTAAAATTTTAAAATTGTATCTTGCTTATAAGTCCTCCTCATGAAAATAAATTAAAAGAGTAAGTAACAGATGACTCCTTTAGGGAAGCAATAACCCAAAAAACATCCCCCACCTCCCAATATTCAAAATAGCCTATTAAACAATTGTTGACCCAAAGCACAGATCATGTAGATGACAAAAGAGATTAAACAGTACTTGGCTATGTTATCCAAATAAAACATCTTCAATGGAATTTATATCCAAATGTTAATTCCTCAAAGAAATATAACCACTCCTCTATATTTCTGAGGAGAAGTAGTTGCATTTTCCTGGTTTTTTCTTATAAGTTTTTGATCCTGCACATCTGAAACAGTTTTATTATCTAGAAGTGTATCTAAGCTAAACTCAACTCATTCCTTGGTCAAATGAGGGGAAAGCCCGAATATTACTTTCTGTATATTGTGATATTCCAATTTAATGCAGTACTTGAGAAGAATTACAGGGTCTGAGTCAAAGGCTTTACAAGCTAATAAGAATTAATGAAAGAGGAAAAATTAAAAAGGGAGCTCATGAAGAACCTTGACTCAAGTAGTATGTATTTTTCCTCTGCGGATAACAAAGAGAAAAAAAAAAAGTAATTTTAGCAATATTACCACTGCTAATGGTAATGCATACACCTCTGTGGGATTCAACAGAACTGCACTTGCATCAGCTAATCAGAACCTAATTTTTTCTATTGCCACATGCTTTGTACTTTATAGTAGACCTGTTTGATCTGTGAATTTCTTCTTCTGACGCTGAAGTATTTAGCTTCAAAAATGAATTTTTAGAGAGGGAGTGGAGGCATTACTTGTTCATTTCAGCCCCTCTATTTGCCATCATGCGAATAAATATTCTAGACCGAGAAAGAAATGAATGGTCAGCAAAGGTTGTCAAAGACACAGTGAAGAGGTTGGGGTTTCTTGTGAGGAATCTGACAGGCA
>WEIT01041227.1:799-12454 GCA_013389985.1 Dryoscopus gambensis
CATGAGAGCAGAGTAGAAGGGTCGCCTCAAATTGCCCTTCTTTTATTTTTTCCTTGATATATTCTTCCATCACACTTTGATACTTTCATAAGTTTTCCATAAGCTTTCACTAGAGAAGGAAAGGAAACAATGAAAATAATTTATTCTTTTTTCTGACATTCAATTACCAGCCTTCTAGATAAATTCATCTGCTTTAAAACTTCCCTCCCCAAACAGGTCATCTGTAGGCATGCAGAAGGATAGGAAACAAAATAATATGCTCCACTTACATATTCTATTTTCTGTGTAGCTTTATAATGTGCAAACTATTCAAGAGAAATAGTTTCTTGTATCAAACTGAGCTGAAAAAAACATTAGTGATTGCCTAAAGCAACATAAATAAAAGAACAAAGTTATGGTTTTTATTCAATGTTTGACTTTTGTTCTTGTTTTCTTTTCCATTGCTGAACCACACTTCTCAACAAAAAAAGACCCTGGGTGTTTGCAAGTCTTACATAATTTCACTTGGGGACTGTAAGCTTTAGTTCTCCAAAATCTATGCCAGATACATTCAAAAACACAAACAGAAAGATCAAGCACCAAGAAGCACTAGAATGTTTCCAATTTTTAATTTTGTTGTAAAGGAAATACAAACTTCAGCATATAGACATGAAGTCCTCACCAAAACAAACAAACAAAAAAAATAAGTCTTCAAGACAACCCATACAAGACTATAATAATAAGGAAGAAGTAAAATGAGGAAATTCAGGTGCAAGGGTAGTACTAATGAGGAGCGAGCAAGCTTTTAAGACGAGGGACTTCTCAGCCAAGGTCTTTAAAAAACCTGTACACATACATCACCTGTAGCACTCATGGAACAGAGGGATTTACAAATAATTTACGGGCCACACATATGAAAATATGGTAGTGATTATCTGTCACAACTTGCCAAGCAACAAACAGACCATCTTATCAGCTTTGATTTCCTTTACCGTCAGCGTAACCTTGAGCATGCCCTAGACCTGTATAAACAGGCATTCTGTTAAGTATTATAATTCTTATTTAAACGAAGTGAAAAGGTAATAATTCCACATATTGCAAAGCAGTTAGTGATCTCATTTTCCCCTTGTGTTGTATGAATATTTGTTTATCGGCACGAAGCAGCTTCTTATCTCTTTTCCAAGCCCAAGGCAAACAAAGTAAACATTTAATTAGAAACATCAGTTTCTAAACTTATTGGCATTTTTGACTTACAAGTGAACTCCCAGCTCGCTGACAAACACCCAAACAACACAACTTTCTCTACACTTGTATCTACTGGTATGGGAGAAGGCATTAATAATATCACTGATGCCTGCTCTTATACGAACTCCTTTATTCCAAAGTCATTTGAGGAAACATTAAGTACACATGGATTGATTGTTTAAACAGATAAACTCGACACTAGTTTTTAATCCCGTGAATATATATGCAAATGGATGGTGATGACTTTAATGGAAATTTTGCCTCCATAAACGTTGCCCTCTAATGGGAGAGGAGGAACAAGAGCTACTCAGAATTTATATTTGGATCCCATGGGTCATAACCGTTTTAAAGGAACGGGTCTTATTGTGCTTTTATGTAGTGCTTTAATTAACCTTCCATCGCCTCATGGAGTTTGAGGCTTCGGGGATCTTCATCTAGACTGATTTCCTGGGTAACACAGACCATTTGTTTTCACCGAGCAACCCTTTTATTAGTACAAAAAAAAAAATCCCAAATGTCTTATGTTAAAGCATTTTACCTCATAGAGGCTGAGACTATTGCATAACAGCGCGATGAAGCAGGGAAACTCAGTATCACTTCAGGGCCGCAGAGTAGCAGTGAACAAAATAGAGGATATACACTTCAGTAATCCTGCAGATACTCTCTGCTTCAGGTTGCCAAGGAGGAAAAAAAAGAAGGACCTCTGCAGCCCTGTAAATATGAATGGTAAAAATGTTTCTTTCCACCTCTAGCCCTGACAGTTGCTCAGTCTGTATTTTCCTTAACACAAGTGATTGTTTTATTCCCCAGACAGGTGACATGGTTGGCCTCAGGGCACTTACACTGTCTCGGTCACCTCTGAGGTAAGAGTGAGGAAAACAAAATAAAAATAAAGTTAGAAAAAAAACCACAAACAACAACAAAAACCGACCCAAAGAACTAAAAAAAACCCACACAAAAACAAACATAAAAAAACCCCAATCGTAACTCACAAAAAAACCCATAAAAAAAGAAAACTAGAACACACAAAACAAACAAACAAACAAACAAACTTCCTTGATTGTGCCTACAAGAACTTTCCTGCAAACCCCTGAGAAAATATTAGAAATTATGTTTTCTCTTACCATGTGTCCCAACGCTGAGCTGCCCTTCTTTGGGCAATATGAATGCTCTCAAAAGGTGGAGTAAAGCTTTTTTTCCTTTTTTTTTTTTTTTTTTTCTTTTTTTACTCTCCCAATTCGTTTCTATTTCTCTGAACTATGGTGGGTCCAGCATCTCCCCAGTGTTTAATTACCTGCACTGCAAGTAAAATTCATCTTGCCTTACGGCTGACTTTTTCTAACATTAACCGCCAGTCACTGAATTCTGTTTTCACTTCTTCTAGGAATGTTAGAAAGTTTCCACCCATCAGATTCACTTATGTGTGAAATGATCTTTCAGCCTGTTTTTCAACAAGCTCAAAGGGTTGAGCGCTGTAAGTCTCACATTATTTTGCAATTCATAGATCACTTTGGGTGCCTTCCTTCAAGCTGTGTCAATACATCCCCCTTAAATTACAGAGGCAGATGCAATAGATTATCATTTCAGCCTTTACAGTGCTGCGGCTAGAGGCAAGCTCATGACTCTATTTCTACTCTTTACCTATACAAGGATCACATTACCTCTCCTTGCCCCCAGCATTACACTGTGGAAGACACAAGGAGATGGCTATTTTGGGTATCTTAAAGCCTTATTTTCCAAGATTTACATTCTTCCCCTGCAGACTGTCTTCATTTCTTACCTTGACTAACTTATTTTTCAGCATTTAAGTGCATGTTTGGGGGCAGCTGAACACTTACCTTGGCAGTTCTATTTCTTCATGAGAATATGCAGTCCTCATTGCTTATTTTTCCATCAATAGTCATGTCATGGCTGGACTTGACTGGTAAATTGCTTCATCATCATAAACAAAATGTTATATTAATAAATACTGAAGTGATAATCCAAGGATAGACTTCTGTTATTTGCAACAAATAAAAAGTAAATTTAGAGATTTGCAGTAGACAAGCCTTTAATTCATCTGATAGAACTCCTGTTATTTCTAAGGTCAAAACTTTTAATTATTTTGACATTGGACACCATATTATACCACACAATTATCAATATAAATAAGAATAATCCATCCAAAACCAGTTCTTACTATAGAGTTCTAATAATATTTTTAAGCACTAAAATTCTTCATTAAGTTCTAAATCTCCGTCAAACAGGAAATCAAGAAAAGACAGCAGGTCTGTGTGAAACACTGAGATGTTATCCAGTTGAGCAGGGGTGGGAAACAAACAAGAAATGTATGGACATGATAGGTTAAGTACACCTCAGAGTCATGAAGGTGATTAAATAATTGAAGCATCTGACATATAAGAAGTACCTGACATATAGGGGGAGGCTTAGAGATCTGGGAGTGTCCAGAGAAGTCTCAGGAGGGATCTTATCATAGTGCATAAATACCTGATGAGAAGGAACAAAAATTCTACTTAATAATTTCCACTGGCAGAAAGAGAGGCAATGGGCACAAACTGAAATCCTGAGATTACACCTGGGCACAGAAAAACTCCTTTTTACTGCAAGGATCAAACAGCAGAACAGACTGGCCAAGGAAGTTGCAGATTCTCTATTCTTAAACCCAACTCGACACAGTCCTGGACAACCTGCTTTGGCCCTGCTTGAGCTTGGAGAGGATTATCTTCAGCAGTCCTTTTCAACCTTGATTATTCTGTGCTCCTGTGCTTCCATAAATATGTTGTACCATTTTAGTAGTCTTTAGTCTATCAGTCTCTAATATTGCCTGGAGTCTTTCTTTTTTAGCCAGTAAGAACAATTATACATACCTTACCTGAATTACTACCAGCTCTATTTTTGGAGAAGATAACACACTGACTGTCTGAATACTGCCAGCAGCAGGGGTTAACATTCAAGGCTCTGAGGTGATGGAAAGAATATTTTCTTTAAAATCCACATGATACTTCTTGGTATTTTTTCAAGAAAGCCACTGATAAAAGCTAGATTGAAAAGACTAGAGGAAGGACTCTGTCAAGAAACAACACAATAAGTAGGAGACACGTTTCCAAGTTCTCTATTTAATCAGGCTTGCCCCCCATACCTGAATTTCCCCATGTTTAAAATTTACTTTGTTCCAGTGTTAATACACTCTTAAAGCACTGATTTCTAGCTTGGAACATACCAATATCATTTGATACACTCTCTCTGAAGTTCAGCTCTGATTTCAGTGCATCAAGACGCAGCTTCACCTGCAGCTGTAGTATAGTGATTTCAAGATGACTGGTAAACACCAAAGCATTCAACTTCTATGTATTTCTATTTTTAAAACCAGGCTAGAAGTTCATTCATACGGTACTCAGCATCTCAGTGTCCTCAAGTGAAATGCAAACGGGAGACTTTTGCACTAACTTCTAAGATAACTTTGTGTGTATGTATATATGTGTGTGTGTTGCACGCCCGGGCTCCAGCAGCAGCAGAGGGTGCAGGGGGGCTCTGTGGGGGGGGGCAGGACTGCCTTGTGCCAGACAGAGCCCATTCCAGCCAGCTCCAGCCAACCCACTACAAGACATTGCTAAGCCCCACGGATGAGGTGGGAGCACTTCTGGCAAAGTGTGTGTAAGAAAAGGCAAAAATGATGCAGAGGTAGTAAGGATTGAGGGGGAAAAGTCAGAGAAACAGCTTTGTGAGATGGGGGCAGGAGGAAAAAGAGAGAAGGAGCAGGCATTCCCAAAGGGACTGCAGCCATTGAAGATTTGTGCAGGAGCACAGATTTATCATAAACATCCAAACTTCCTCAGGTCTTTCTGTAATTATGTCAGCAAAAGTATTTCACAGGGTTTTGTCACAAGGCAAAAACACCAAAACAAAGGTTGAGAAGTATGAAGTGGCAAAAAACACCCAAAATATCCAGACCACAGACCATTCTGCAACCTCTATTATGTCTTGGAAGGGACAGAAGGTGCCTGCTGCAATAGCAAGGGGTAGAAGAGGAGGTGTCTTTTAAACCTGGGGAAGGATGAGTAGTGTGTTTTCCCTAACTGCTTTAATGTTCCTTTCTTAGTCTTGTTGTTAATTTTCAATACCCAAATTAATTATTAAATATTCATATAAATTGACAACAAATTAAATTAATTTTCCCAAGTTGAGTTTGTTTTTCCCACAACAGTAATTTGTAAATTGTGTCCCTGTCATTATCTTAACCCATGGATTTTCTCACTCTTTTTTTACCCATTTGCTCCTCTGCCCCATTGAGGGAAGGGAGGGAGGGAGAGGAGTGGCCACCCAGGGCCTTAGCTGCCACTGGAGGCCAATCTGCCACAGACAAGAGGCTTCTGATATGGATCTAGATCCTTGAAACCTCAGATCTCCCACGTGTCCAACAAGGGCACACTTGATCAGTGATCTGACTGTGTGTTCACTACAGTTTGTTGGGAATAGTATCAGTAACACTGTTAGGAGATGTTCCTATTTTACGCAGGGCTATTTTTGGTTTCTTTCTCGGTATAGGAAATCCGTTCTAAAGAGTGTATAAAAATTCCAGTTGATGTTGCCTTTTGACAGCATAGTGCATGTTAGCACACACAGCCAACTGGAAAGACATGGGATGGTAGATGTCTAGCTTATCCTGATGACCAGAAGCAGTGGAGAAAGGTTCAATGATTATACCTAATTATACCTTAATTTATGCATATATTTTTCTATAATAATTGGCTCCTTTTCTTCCCACAATACCACTCTAAGGATCAGCCTTCTACTTTTAACCAATCAAATAATCATGGTCCATAAAGGGCAGGAAACCAGGAACAAGAGATCTGCTGTTTGTCACTGAGCATTGTAGTGCTTAGAGTTTAGGGAGTGGGGCTGGATGGCTTGGAGGCAAAGCCTTGGTCTCAACCATGATCTTTGCATCATCTCCTTGAACTGCAGGCGTGGGGTAAGGTCAGAAGCTCTTGGAGATTGCCTGTGGTTCTGGGCTTAAAGTTAACCTTTTGTTTGAGTGCAAAAATTAGTGTGCATTGAAGCCTTGGTAATGCTAAAGAACTTTTTGCAGATTTTTTTCTTGAAGTGCTGTGAATGGAAAGGTTAGCCTTCTTTGTTTTGCAGTGCATTTTCAGGGAAGTCGCTGTCGTTATTATTTTTCACTTGTATTTCTTTGGCTTCCAGAAGAAGTATAATAATCTGGTCCTCAGGTTTACACGGTATTCCTAAGAGACAGAAATATTGCTGAAAATCAGTGAGGTCTCAAAGGTCCCAAGACTTACTGTCTTCAAAAATGTTAAGATTCGTTCCACAGAAATAAGTCTTTTAAGGCTTATTGACAGCTGCTGACTCAGAAATACATTCAATAAAACTCAAAAAAGTGGCAATAACAAATAATGAACACTCCATTAGCAAAGAGAACATCTGGTCATCCTAAGATGTGGAGTAAAAACTTCAGCACTTAAGGCCAAGTTCCTATTGTCTTCTCAGTATTTTATCATAAACATCCAAACTTACTCAGCTCTTTGTCTAATTAATGTCAGCAAAAGTATTTCACAGGGCTTTGTCACAAGGCAAAAACACAAAAGCAGTTAAGTGCATGAAGAGGGTAATATATAACTGAAATAATGACTATAAACTAAAAGTGCCAGAGAATAAATATTTTATAACCAGACCTGTCCAACATTCTTAGTAAAGCTAAAAAGACAGGCATACGTTTATCTAAAAGACTCCTATAAAAACAATGCATTCTCCCACAAAAATAACACTAAATCTCAGATGTTGCTTAGAGCAGACAAAGTAAACCATGAAATATCATCATTATTTAAAAGCATTGTGGAAATATTATGTAGTTCTGTATTGCACCTATGAGGTATAGTGACTTAGTTTCCCTGTTTAACTTGTTGCGATGGGACGAGTTAATCTAAGTAAATAATTTGTTTCAACAAACACTGCCTGCAAGTGGCAAACAGCATTCACAGGTTTGTACATCATATTATCATATCTGTTTAGGCTGAGAAGATTGTGAGGACTTGCACATTTTTCAATAAGCCTATCTGTGTAAAACTAGCATATACAAAATAAGTAAAGCCAATTCTACTGCTCTTGTCTAAATTTGACTAGAAGATTAAAAACAGATGAGCTGTGGTAAAATGAAGCTCACAGGTAATCCACAACAGATATTGCATCTGTGTACTAACATATTCTATTTCTCATTTGAGTAAATTAGCCCTCATTTAGTGATGTGTTGTGCTGCCAAACTACTTCCAAGCAGTTTATTTTACCTCTACTTAATCCCACAATTTAGACATCCCATAAAAACCAAAGGTGAGTGCAGACTTTGAAACCACAAAACTGGGAAAGTAATGGTAAAAGCCTGCACTTGTGGCAGAGAGAATTTGTTTCTATTATCCATTCGCTTAGGAATGAAAAAACACAAGGGGACAAATAGGGAAAAAAAAGAGGGGGGAGACGGCACTCTGTGAGTTTATAACAGAAAATAATGGCACATTTAGGAAAAGACAGTCCAGAAGTCTTAGACCATATGCCAGAGATTATTTCTAAGAGTTGGGTATAAGAAGCAATATATATATAAGTGGTTTATTTCTTTTGTACAGACCTACATACCATTTGTGCCATCAAAATAAAAGAGTAGTTATCCTATAAACCTTTTGGCACTCCTTCGGTTTTGTTCCTGTACTACAAATTGACCGTGGCAAGGTTTGTTTGATGACAGATACCCACAGAGCAGCCAAGGTGAGCACTGGAACCAGGCAGTAGTGTAGCTGGATCATGAACTAGAGTGCTGAGAAGACCAGATTTGGAGCCTACAGAGCATGGCAGTGAGACTAAAGAAAGGTAAAGTTATGGAACCTGCTGGGACCACAGTAGCCATAGCAGTCCTCCACAGAGAGAATCACAGCAGATTTGTACGTTGGAAATTGGGGGCCTGCAATTTTAAACAAATCTGCCTGGTTGTGAGAAGGATAAGATGCAGGGACAAGAATGTGCAGCATACATTTGTGCATAAAGATACATAAATACACAGAAACAAATATATTTCCAAAATTAAACCCTCAGGAAAATCAGTGATCTGTGGGAGTACCTGGCAATCACATGATTTTGGTACAATGGCATGAAATACTGAGGAGCATGAACAGCATTTAGCTGTGATATCTGCTCACAGTCCTAGGAGAGAGGAAAGCATAGGAATGAGAGTTTAGCTTGCCATGACTGATTGAAATCAGCATAGAAAATTGCTCAAAAGTCATCCTCATACCTGTGTTATTTTCCTTCAAATATTCTTTAAAGGTTTTCTTTGCCACAATAGTTACAAGAACCTAGAGCACGTGACACCTATTGATGTGCAGGGCTAGCTGGAATTCTGTCATAGTCTTCTGCACACTCAGCTTTTCCTGTCTCTCTGCTGACTCCAAATTTCCAATTCTGCAGCTTAAGGTCTTCTGTTCTGGGCCCTATTTGCACATAGTGTCCATTTCATGCATTCGATTCCTCTGTATAACAATATGAATTACAGTAGAAAACCAGTCTTTCTTTTTATAATATGGCATACTTGAAAGATTTTCTTCTTTCAAGAGATTCATAGAAGGTAGACATTGATATGGGTTTTTCGTTAACTTAGGACTTTATTTTCAATACCTCTACAAATCTACAAATTTACATTTGATATTGTTGTAAGTTCTGGTTTACCAACACCTGCTTTTTCTGTTGTAGATTTATGTAATAGGTTTATGTGGTAAATTTTACTGTGGCTTTTTACCAGAGTCCAAACCTTTTTATAACAATTGACATGAAACTAGTCTGCTGTTGGTTTATTTTGCCTCTTTTAATTAGCTCCAGGGGGTATTCTCTGAGCAGTTGACATAGATGCAGAGTATCTACCAACTGGTAAAAAATTTGAACAATTATTCCCCTAACCATACAAATACAGATATTGCATAATCCAAAAATGCATAATCCAATAAAGAACAGAGGAATTAGAGGGTTTTTTAAAGCAAGGGTTCTGTTTCATTGAACAAATATTATATCTTAATGGAGCCTTGAAAGAATGTTCATGTGCTTTCTTTAACTTCATTTTAGACATGTTTAGTAAAGAGAAGAATTCAAATAATTTTAATTATCCATCAGGAATAAAAAGTCTGAAAAAATGTCCATTAAACTTCTGATACCTTTTGAATGTGTTATTAGCTACAGGAATCAAAGACTGAAAAGAAAAAAAAACAGATGTGAAAAAGCTGGGGGGTTTTTTTACTACACTTATGTACAATCACTAGATGTAACCCAAGGCTTTTTTATAATATAGGATAATCTTTTAATTTGTCCTTCAGACAGGAAATACAATGAATTGTAGACATTTGTTTCTACACCTGTGATGTGAATACATGTCATCATTGCTGTCACTTTAGTCTTTTGAATATTTCTACATCCCTAGCAACAAGAAGATATTTAGGTGGTGGCGTTTTGTTCAGTAAAATAGTGTCGCACATTTGTTAATTGCCTATTATTGAAGGTGTTATGTACAAACACAGAATATTTGAGGTTGGAAGAGGCTTTAGAAGGTCAGCTAGTGTGCAGGCAGGGTCACCTAGACTTTGTTGCCCAGGACCCCTCTGTCTTCGAGGGAGTCAACAACTCCTCCCAATTCAGTATGATCAGCATACCTACTTCATATACCTTGGAGTTCTGTGTCCAGGGCAACTACATTGCTATTTATGGTACATAATGAAGCCTGGACTTAATTGGTGGGCACCAGGAACATAAGTTATCTTCAGTAGAAATCTTGGTGAAGTGTTAAACATATACCCTTAAAAACAGAGTAAACAAACATAATTCCATTGTTTTCAATTTACTTATGTGCCCTTGAGTAGCAGATTTCTACTTTGGAAGTAAATACTGTGGTGATTTTCTTGAATCAATAGCCTGTGAACAGCTTTTTAGTGGAGGAGAGAATGAATTGGATGGAGGACCACTGCTCCTTTTCCCTTACAGAGAGCAAAGCACTTCTTCTTTGCAAATAACATCTTTAATAACATCAGCCATGTTAGGTTTATGTGAGTGGGATGACACACATCACTCCAAGGGAATGAAAAAGAACATCAGCAGGCAGCCTAAATGGCGGTGTATTTACTTCTACACTATTCATATATTCATAAATTCACACCAGCTGAGGATCTGGCTCCTGAAGCTCCCTTACAGTCCAAGAAAGCAAAGTGCCTCATCACAGAGCAACAAACTGCTCACAGCTGGTGCCATTCAAGGTGCAGTTTGCAAAAGCAGAAGTACTTTGGAAATACTGGAAAAATAGAAAGGATGGTGGTTTCATATCCAGTTCACTGAAATACTCTCTTTCCATATTCAGGTGAATGATCAGAACAATATAAGATTTACTGATAGCTGATAAACTCCTGAGAAAACAAAAACCTGAATAGTTACCGATAATTATGTTTGAAAATTAATAATTCTTCTGTTAACATTTATATCGTATCATAAATATCATAGAGAGCAGTTTGTAGATATGAGATTTGCTTGTTTTCATAATTCAGAAAAGCTCCCTTTCTCAAGCAGGCAACACAGTCAAGTAAATAAACAAACCTGAAAGAGGCAGATCCTATTAAGATAGATGTAGTTCAACAGCGCAGAAAATATGCTTTGTTACAGAAAAAATAATTCTCTAGTAAAGTATATGAACAAGTGAAGTAATGATATTGGATTTCTACATACTTCTTTATCAGGAATTGATTTCATTTACAAGCTAGGGCCACAAAATGCTTACAGAAGTAACATTGTTCAATTATACACTGCTCAAATTATGCAGTGTATTATTTTTTCAGGTTAATTACTTTTGCCTCATTTTCTGTGCATTCTTAACATCATTGTGCTAGAAAGGATATTTTGAGACAGGTTAGATTTTGGAAAGGTGGCCTTGAACAGGGGGTGACTAATTAGTAATGATGCCTAACAGCAGTTTTGCTGGCTTGAGGAGCAACTGTATTTAAGTACCAGCCTACCTTTATATTACCTCTGCAAGGCACTTACATGTGGAAGAGAAAAATATGGAAGAGGAAAGAAATCTAGCTGAGGTAAGTCCACATTTCAGCAATACTTTCCCTTTGCAGCAGGCCAGTACAGAGGCAGTCAGTGAAGAGCTGCAGTATGTGCTGCTGTGACCTGTGCCAGCAAATATTTCTGAACAGCAGAAGTGCAGAAAACCACTGAGGTGGCTGACATGGTTCTTGTAGCAGTCTGCAGTGGACCAGTGTTCTGTGACACTGAGAAACTTGCATTTGTCTGCATCTCCTCACCTCCTACCCCTTCTGTATATAAGAATTTGCACTTGATCTATCCAGCTGGAAAATAGTCTCATGATGTCTCCTTTTTTAGGTAGGGAAAACA
>WEIT01041228.1:0-10181 GCA_013389985.1 Dryoscopus gambensis
AAAATAGCATTATCTTTGGAATGAACACCAATTGAAAACTAAATCTAAAACTTACCTAATTGATGCATTTTATCGTGGCATCCAGATATGAAGACCTCTTATATTAATTCGCTCCATAGGAAAACATCCTTATATTTTCCATGAAAACCACACACACAGGTTTTGGGAAAAAAACTGAACAGTACAACCAATTATACACAGATAAACTGTTATGATATAAAATATAAATCAGTCCAATTTGTCCATCATTCATGCTGAATTTTAATTGGATATATCTGGAAAAAATACTGTATCTGAATTTGGTGTCTTTACTAATAAGATTATGTAGCTCTAAACCTTAGTGATCCTTAATCAGGCCTCTGCTGGCTTCCCCATGGAAATGCCTTTTGACTGCCAAGGATCAGTAGAGATTTTGAGTTTTAGCAAATGACAACGTATTCTTTATGTATATTCCATCAAATGTGTCTCCCAGTCATTTCTTTGAATTCAAATATTTGCTCATACTTGAAAGTAGCCCTCAGTAACAAAATAATTCTAAATACAATGCTAATATAAAACCATTCTGGAAGGAAATTTTCCTTCCACTTCAGGGAAAGCAAAAAAATGCTTACCTGAACTCCAGTTAAGATTCAGATAAATTATACATGTATTTTGTGATCATTGCATTTCTATAGGAAACAATCAAGTTAGGAAATGGTGGAACAAGATTGTTGGTTCAATTTTTTTTTTTTTGTACAACCATCTTCTGTGTATCTGTTGTAGTTCTTTATCATGTAATCACTTGGTAATCTTTCACAGGAGTTGTGGCTCATTCAAGAAGAATAGAGACTGTGGCACGGAATGAATCATAGACTCATAATAACTAAGACCATTGGACAGAGGACTATTGCTTTCTTTTGTAGAAATCTGGGATGTGTAATACACAAAGCAGGAAGTTTTGTGTTTATAGTAATATTTTGGAATCTGGATGCAAACTCTCGCATTTTCTCAAATACTTGATAGGAGTTTCTTATTTTGTTGCAACTTAGCCTCTGAAATACATGAAATTTATTGAAAGGGTCTTATAAAAATGAATTGAGTGATCTTTGTGGAATATTCCTTTGAAATAATATACAATGGGGGATCCTAGGTGTAAGTAAACAGTTTTGTATTTAGTCCAGAAGCTCAAAGGATGAGCTGTAAATAATACATGGTAATGCATCTTCACTGAGGATAGAAACCATTTTTAATGCTGTAATTGCTCATTCAGTGCCACTGTTTACTGTGTGCCCTGAATGAAGCAGGAGTTCTGTGGAAAGAGCAATATGCAGTCAGAAACTTGAAGTCTGTGTTAGTAAACACAGGGGGAATTAAAGTTGACCAGATCATCTGACTGAAGTTGACTCACATCCACCCACCATGCTTTACAGGGAAAGCAAACATATGCTTCTTTGAACTCATGAATATATAAATATCTTTAGTGTTCTCTTATATAATTGGTTCCAGAATCTGCCAACAAGAGGATTAAAATTCTTACCCCTTTAGCCTATTTAATGAATGAAGCAATAAAGATTCTCTTCGTGGATGACCAAGGTTTACATTCAGAATTCTGAATTATCTCACTGCCCTCTCAAATGGTATTAAATTTTCAATCTGTCTACCACAGAGTCACCTTACACATGAGTTTGATTCATTTCAGGATCACACTTGGTTTTGATTTTTTTTTGCAGACATACGATATTGACAAGTATGACAGAATTTCCTCTTGAGCCTCTTCCAACAGATGGATTCTGCTTTTAACCAAAACTCTTAATTACTGAATGCATGTATTTGCAAATTTTGTTATCTGTACTCTTTCCTTCTCTAATACTTTTCTGGAAGAATTTTCTTTCTGCCTTCTATGACATCCTTATTCTGTTTCATATTATGTTATTTCTGTAGTACTTCCTACTCCTTTGTGTACCGGTCACTCCTGAAAGACCAATAAGTAGGTTATTTCATACCAAGCAGCTTTTAAAAAGCCTCATCTTGTCTATAGGAATCAATAATTTCTAATATGGACCTATTCAAAGCATCTTAATGAAATCCAAATATATAATATTCATCCCAATTCCTGATCTAGATTAAAAAACTCCAATAATTTTGTAAAAAAACCAAGAAAATTATTGGATGTCTTGCACAATCTATTTTCTGTAAATTTAGATTTTATCTTATCCCTTAGCTCTCTAATGTGGAAAAAATCTCCAAGCAAATCTCAGTGCAACAGCACAAAAGCCATAAAAATAGCATTCTCACTATTTTAAACCATACTAAGAATCTTACTTGAATCTTTATACTATTTATTTGATACTTTTCCCTGCTACTTTAATGCATGTGTATGTGTCTTTAATGTGCAGGTATGTTGCATCGCAGTCCCTTCTGTTTACACCTGATTCTCTTTCATAAAATTATAATCTGTTCATTGCCTATTTATAATGCATATATTTCCTTGAAAGTAACCTTGACTAAAAGAAAACAACAGAAAAAAACCCCATGGTTCTGGTGAGTTCTATGTCTGGCTGCTTTGCTGACTCTAATGTTGGCTTGATTTCATCAACTGGAATGTTTTGGTAGCAGTTGTCTAAGGGTCAATTTGCTGTAGGGCTGTCCTGTCCTTTTAGATGGCATTTAATTTTCAGTTGTATAAAAATGTTCTGCCTCTTACATGGTGTTCTACAAATGCCTTATGACATCCATCCTCAGCGTCTTTTATGGCAAAGCAATGCCTGGCTCCCCTATGTCTTTATTTATTAGTCGGTAAAATATATGCAGTGCATTCTATCCCCTATGTGTGTTTTGCATGTTTATAAATACAGATCAATTTGTTTCATATTTCTCTGCAAGTCAGGATTTAAATATCATTCTGTCCTTTATACTCCAATAAACATAATAGGAGAGGCACTCATGGCACATCTCCTCACCCTCTTTTCACTCATTCCAACAATTCACAGTACTTGCTTTCTTGTTTTAGTGTATATTTGTAAGATATAATCATTATCCTACCCTGCCTCATTTAATCACTCCCTATTGTTTGTACATATCACATATTAGCTGTGATGGTAATGCCTTACTGTGAAAATTACATATGGATAGGCCCATGGGCTGGAGAGGCTACAATATAAAAGTACGGTTTTATGTACAAAATTCTGTAAACTAGAATGTCACTTTCTTTTCTTTTTGTAACAAATCACTATTCAGAAGGTCAAATTTGTATCTTTGTTGTCATTTCCAGAAATAAAACTGTCCAGCCTTTTACCAGCTACTTTAAAATAGCTGTGTAAGTTATAAAATCATTTCATGGAGAGGATTTATTTTCCTCTTCACAGAAAAAAAAAATGGTAGAGAAGAATTCTCAGTTATACTTTTGTAAGTTTTACTCACTTACTTGCAGACAACTAAAAATCATGCCCTTTGTCTCTTTGTCAAGCCTTGAATTGTATAGAACACCTGCAGATGTTTTGCAATGAAATACTAAATCAAGACCTTAGCTCTGATTCTCTCTTTATTAATAATTATTTTTTAGTACTGGAAAAAGCTGGATCACTTGGTATCTATTAAAGTTTCAAATTTCTGCAGTGGCTTAAGATACTTGAAGCCCACAAAATTTTGTTGCCGTCTCTCTTCACGAGGAGCTTACTTGCAAAAAAATAGGCATGTAGGATGCAGATGTTCAGCATTTCCAGTGCAAAGTCCAGCAGTTTAGGATAGACTTTTCTCTGCAGTGAGTTGAGCTAGACAGCTGGATACTGCTGTTGAAAACTGTTTGCCTACTTCATTCCTCAAATATGCATGCATGGGATCACATAATGACAGCAGGATGTCTGCAGCTGCATGCAGGTGTACTTCTGCCTTCTGCCATATCTAAAGTAACAGTACATTGATTTAAATCTCTTTTACTGAGATTTAAGTAATTATAAGAGGGGCTCAAGGGAGCCCACATTATTATCATAGATGGACCAATGGGCAATAATTTACTGAGCCACTACAGCTTGATTGGAGTGGGCATGAAAGCTCTGCTTCCCTATCTGAAAACCAGAGATAAGGTTCCCTCTCAGTTCTCATGAGGACACTGTGAGGATTGAAGTTTGCACACTGCTTCAAAATGTAAACTACTACACAGAATCAATCCAGTATTAAAATGATGCCACCCTTTGGAAAAGATAAGTGAACATGTTCAGTCTGCCAAAGAAAGCAAAGCAGTAATGTGCAACATGAATATTTCCTCTCTGAGATGTGAAAGTGTGGTGTGGATCTCTAAATACTAGAAAGCTGACAGAAGGGTCAGATCTCTACAGCATGAGAAAATAAACTCGAGCACATTACAGTAATGTCTTTTGTCTGATTAGGTGTGTGTGTCTTTAATGTGCTGGTGTGTGCATATGTATGCAGTTGTAAAAAATTTCTTATGAATTTTTTGTTGAAAAATTATCTGACAGACAGTTTGATATGGCTGTGGAAGTGAACTTAACTCCACAGTCATTCTTTGAACAGCAGGATTTATTTGTCATTTATCAAAGTTTAATATATGCAGTCTGCCTCGCAAAGAGCAATAGTGAGGAAAGGGGAGTCAGGAAAAGGGAAGAGTGAAGCAGTCCACAGCTTATGCTTTTGAAATTTTCCCAGCCTTACTCTGCTTGCTCTGTTTCAAAAAAAGGGATGATCAAAGGACTGAAAGTGCAACATCCTTTGAGAGTTGCCAGGCAAGTGCTACGTGATGACTGGCTTTTGTGCAGCTCAAGCAGCAGTCTGTTCTGTGCACTATCTGGACTCTCATTATCGCTCATCTGTCAAACCTGCTACTGAGAAAAGAGCTGGGGTGAAGGTCAACTTGTAAAGTAGCAGCAGTAGAAGCAGGCGTGCTCTACTCTTTGGTGAGTTAGTTGTCAATTCTTTTTCTCTAATGCAGTTAATCCCCGCTCCAGGACTAAATTGGTGATGAATGTTGTTTCCTTCCTTTGCACTCTGACCTGTCCACAGGAGGTGCAAAAAGAAGCTTTTTATTCCCAGTGACTCCAGGAACCTGGAAACCTTTGGCTAAGGGATGATTAACGGATGTTATTTGTCCTTTTGGGAAATTCGGAAGAGTCGGTTGCACAGCAATTTTTTTTTCAAGATTTAAGCAAAACCAGAGATCCAGTAAAGATGTATCTGGCACTTGTCACAGTTTGCCAGGGTAGCTTCATATACTGGTGTTAAAATCATACTGTCACATTACAGATAGAAAATACTAAGTATATCAAATAATCAGTTCCCATGTGTCACGGTACGACTAGCATGAATCGTGATAGGCTCTTTTATTGATCTCAGAGTGCAAAAGCTAACGCTGAGGATTTCAACAATGCACTTTATTTAGAGTGCCAAAACCATATGATTTTGCTTTATTAAAGAGGGAGAGATGCAGGAAACAAAGCATAGATAGAGAAAAGAGGGGAAAAGTGGGTGATAGCTACCAAATCAGTCGGAGCTGGTATCCTGGTACGGCAGCCAATGGATGCATCTTCATCCGATGGGGAGATCTCAAAGGTGGTGAATCCCGAAAGTCACTTTATAGTCCCTTTCAGAAGCAGGGGGGGCCGTTTGACCAGACCACAACTGTCAAAAGCAGCAGCAAACGTACAGTACAAGCCATGTCAAACTGGCTCGCTGCACGAAACCAGAGTTCCGTGGCTGTGCTCAGTTTCTCCGACAATGCTGGTGGCAAACACACCTGCAGACAATGCTTGGCAAGTGCTCACATCAGCCAGACTGGTGCCAGGCCAGAGCCCCCCTGCCCAAAGTCCTTCTGGGGTCTCAATCTTTATTCCTGCGATCGGGAGACAGAATGAGGGATCTCCGGACCGTCCCTTACACCATGTGCAAGGTTAAAATATTTTCCACAGAGCTTATCCCACTAGTGGCTGATCAAAATGCTACTCTGTCCTGATGGAAGACACCTAGGAGTAAATCTGCTGCAAGATAGTAAGTGTCACCTAAATTTTGTCATTAAAGCCCTATTCTTGCCCTCTCACTGAGATCCATAAATATCTATTTGAAGCCTCCTGCAAATTCTTAGCCAAAGACTAAAATATCACCAGTAGTCTGGGTCTTGACTTTTCCAAAATCATTTTTTATACGTTTGGAGTTTTTTCTTTTGGATTTGTTTTGTTGTTTTGGGGTTTTTTAATGTAAATAATTGAAGTTTAAATATCCATGGAAGATTCTTTCTTAAGTGATGTATATAGTCAGACTCATAATTTCTTTTAAAAGTTTTGCATGTGTTATGGTTTGTGGGGAAAATGTATATTACCTGTTGACAAGTGGGTATTCCTGCCAAAAATACTTTAATCACTTTAAAACTGGAAAACTCTTTAAATTTCTGGAGAAACCCAGGGTAAGTTTGATTCTCAAATGCTCCCTTGGAACACCACAAGCTGAGCCTTGAGTTCCCTGTTAGTATTATCTGTTACCGCGAGCTTGTTGCTGGGTTTCTCAAATATTTTTTGCCTGAATTTTTTGTCACAGATGCAATGCTGATTCAGTGATACAAAATTACTTACCAACTTTATTTTGCTGTTACTACATCGTTCAAGATAATGTTATGCAAATAAGGGGTCTTACTTTATCAGTACCTGAATCCCTAATGGAGATAGCATCTAGCCTGTTCCCTTTCTTTTAGCCATAATAATTTCAGGCTCTGAGCCTGATCATAGTCTGACAGTCGGCATAGGTGCTATTCCAGTTGCAGTTGAGAAATGGGAATCCCTGTTCTCTGAAGAATATTGTCTCAGGTTCCTGGCACCATCAGTTGTCCCTGAAGTCACCTGTGACAGGCTGGACCTAGGTGGGAGCTGGGACTCTACCACTGTTAGGGCTCAGAATTGGTGGTTGAGATGAAATATCTTTTTTAAAAAAAATGTGTAGTAAAAAACCATATTCCTTCACACAAACGCATTTCACAAAGTTATCCTGATGTCAACTAAAGTCTGTGTGAAAAGATTTCTTGGACCCTGGATAGATTTTTGTGAGCAAAAGTACACAGACAAATTGCCCTGGAGAAAGTTGTTGCTAAGTGCTTTCACTTAGGACAGAAAATAAATCATTAAGCCCCTTGTCCCCCTACAAAATAGAAACTAAAATTTCATGCATGCTATGAGTATCAGCTCCTCTGAAACTGGCCATCTCTCCCAAAACTCTTGAAAGCCTGTTTTGTTCACATCAGGAACTGAAAACAAATGCCAGAATTCTGACATTTATCATAAGATGGAAACCTTGTTTTCCATCCAGCCACACACAATACTTCAGGGAAAAGCAACAGCAAGCATTCATCTTTATTTTTTGTATATAAATTGACAATGAGATACATTAAAGAACTAATTTACTAGATACTGCTGTGGGCTTTGGAGTGGTCAAGAGATACAGTTAATGTTGTCTGGAACTGAGGTAATAAAATCACTTTATTATTTATTTTATAAAGCAGAGACTTCTTCTATCACAGCAAGCTCTTTATGAGGAACTGAAGTATATAACACATTCCAGCAAATTCTTGAGATGGAATGAAACAATATGGCTCCTTCCCTTTTAATAGTGTTGAGCTGCTTTGTACCAAGTCAGCAGCTGTCACCTGTGCCTGATGAGTCTCAGTGGTTTGATTTGGATATTTAATCTATCACTAAGTTGAGGTGTGATGGGCTGTTACAGAGTTTGTCTTATCAGCAGACAATAGTGACAACAAAGTTAGACTGAGCAAATAGCCTTGTGTTAGAATTTCAGGGGACAGCTGCATGAATTCCCCGGGGTAGCCTGGAAAGTAGAGTCCTTCTACAAGTGAACTTGGGTCTTCATGAAACAAAAAGCTAACACAAATTAATTCAAAGCTATCTGATCTTTTCCTCATCCCACTGAAAGAATTGGATATTTTTTATTTCAATATTTTGTCCTGAAGATTCCTCTTGCTGAAAGAATAATGAGGAATCGTGGGTGTGGTATTTTGAAGTCTAGCACTATCCCTGTCTGTGCATCACAGTTATAGTTACTGTCAGACAACTGCCTCAGCAAATATCTCACGGATTGATGGTAAAAAATTAGACTTTTTCTGTTGTATAAGGTGTTTATTTAACTGAATAATTACAGCCATCTTTGTGAAGGCAGTCCAAATACAAAATGCCTCTCTCTGTGCAAAAAGCAGTTAATGAATACCAGGAATAATTAGCAATATTTCACTATAAAGCAGTAATTGACAGTTAGCATCATTTTTCTGAATGAGAGTTCTTCTGATGTTCCTTTGCATTTTCCTTTATAATAAAGTCATGGTAGGAAGAATGTTAATTAAAGACCATAAATTATACTCCAGTGAGAGTGAAAAATCTACTTAAATTCCTATAGTCCTATTTTAGAAATATTGAATAAATCTGCACTGCCTTTAAGTATTAGCTTTCTTTTAAGTTTTTTCATTTATTTATAATCAGTAGACTTTTAATTTCTTCAGGATTTTATGGAGAGATAGTGTGCCATTAAAGGGCAGATCTGATAAAAATTTAATAAAATATGAAACCAAAAATAACTCTTTTTTGTTTTATTGAAAATAAACACATATCAAAGGTGATGTGGTAATAGTCAAAGCCTAAAATATATAATAAGATGAAGCTGAACTTCACCAGTTTACTATCTACATGTTTCTTTTTTAGCTATATGAATCTCATATATATCTACAAAAATAAAGCTGCAGCTGTGAATGCAGTGAACTATCCTACCATGTAATTGCAATACTGCCATGGGTATGCAAAGCCTTGGGAATCTGATGGGAGTTGTTCCCTGATATCAGTTGTTGCACTTTTATTCTTAAGTTTGGTATGACAGTGTTAAAGGATTTAAAGAGGTGTTTGTCACCATAAACAACTCCTCCAAGTGCTAAAATATCAGGTGACAGTCAAGTATTCTTACATTGAAATATGTTACTTTGAACTTCTGTAAAGGGTAGCTGCAGAAGAAAGGACGGCACAGTAAGTTTTTGACAAAGTTTTATACAAAATGGTTTCAAATGGCTAAACTTTTGGAACAGACTGTAACTGTGTCTGGTGCCTTAAACATCTGGGTGTTGAACCCTTATTTGAGCCTCTGATCAATAGCACGTGCTTCATATATATTTCAGCAAGTGCTTCTGCCTTTAAAAGTGGAAGTAGTGGGAATAAGGTCTCAGTTCTTTAAGTGTTTTTTTCCATTTTTTGCTATATGTGAAAGTGTCAAAAAGAGAATGGCCACACTAAATATACAATTATGATTTAGTGGTGTTTGCAGTTAAAGGCAGTTTTCAACAAGTTAGTGTGCAGCAGTCACTCCTGCCAATAAATAACTCGTGATTCAGTACAGAACCCTCTATATAAAAATATTAAAATTGAAGATTATATTGAAATCATGGACTCTAATGTGGTAACCGTAGGTAAACAATTATTTATAATGATAGAACCCGTATTTACGGATGTATCTCATCCCACTTATGTAAATCAAGTGTATTATGTCCATTGCTCTCTCCTACCTGGATCTTCTCAGAGTAAAAGAAAGGTTTTGTATTTATGGAGAAATTATGTTTCTTACAATAATGATATTGCAAATTCCTTTGGTAATGCCTTTCAGCAGATTTAGATTCATCCATAAGAAAAGCATAACTAAATCTACAGGCTGTTCATATTTTGATTTTTGTTGATATTATTAGCAAAGCTGTCTGTTTATGGACAAATTCCACCGTGTTTCTCATTTCTTCTGAATTGGTACCACAGTAAGTTAAAAAAAATCTATATCAAATATGAATGAGTCATCGGAGTGTTGAAATTTTGGAGAACAGTGATGAGCCCAAAATAAAGAAATTAATAGAATTGAATGTAGACACTATTTTAAAACAAATTTCAGGATCTTTTTTTTGTGGTTTTATTGCAAAGAAAAAATAGATAGTGTATTTTCAAAAAGGCTAGAATAGTATTTTCTTGATATTGTTATTTTGTAACTGTTAAACCTTTCAAACATGGAACATTTGTGTGATCTAAATCACTGCTTTAGTTCTGCTGAAAGAGTCAGTTTTCTGAGAAGAAATGAAAGCAGTTTTAACAAAACTTAGTCTTACAAAACTGAGACTGGAATTTTCCATCTCCACCCAGTCACAGATCATCATTAAACTCATAGGAATCAGAGAA